>JZLH01S0231605.1:14683-28676 GCA_001188425.1 Eucidaris tribuloides | reverse complement strand
TGTGTGTGTGTGTGTGTGTGTGTGTGTGTGTGTGTGTGTGTGTGTGTGTGTGTGTGTGTGTGTGTGTGTGTGTGTGTGTGTGTGTGTGTGTGTGTGTGTGTGTGTGTGTGTGTGTGTGTGTGTGTGTGTGTGTGTGTGTGTGTGTGTAGATGTATATCATGGCTACATGACACGCCAATGTGCATATATGTACATGCGGGCATGCGCGTTGTGTATTTGTATATGTTTGTGTCTGTGTCTGTGTAAGCGTGAGTGCGTGTATGAGTGCATGTACGTCGTGAAAGGAAAAGGGAGACAGATAGGATGGGGGGGGGGAGTATAATATCATTACAAGATTACAAATTTGAAGACATGTCACTCCTATGCTCAGATTTTGCTCAATGAGATCACAATCCTTTCCACGGACGTTGGGCATTGCCCATGACTTCTCATATCACATTGAATTTCAATTTCCCTCTCCTTTTTTCCGTGATCGATTAATACACATACACACACACACATACACACACACACACACACACACACACACACACACACACACACACACACACACACACACACACACACACACACACACACACACACACGACACACACAACACACACACACACACACACACACACACACACACACACACACACACACACACACACACACACACACACACACACACACACACACACACACACACACACACACACACACACACACACACACACATACACATACACATACACACAAAACCATATTCCCCCCCCCCCTATTAAATACATACTACTCCAACACAGATATAATTCTTTGTTTTCTGGTAGCTTACACATGGAACAATTGTTGGCATACATGCTGTGAGCAAGTAATTAGGCATGAGAGGGGGAATCCCCCTCAGTAGGGAATTCCCCTCAGAAGGAAAAACTTTGAACTTTGGTTTGTAAATACTCTGTGCACTCTGGTCTCTTAAAACCACGTTGTCTCCTCATTAGAAATTTTGTTTGTTAAATCCAAGTACATATGAAAATCTGTTTACTTATTCCAATGTACTTACAAGTTCCCAAATGTACCAAGAAAGCAATCTCCCCCCCTCCTCCCAAATCTTCTTGGCCAAGGGTCAACTGAAATGTAACTACACATTGTATATCTCTACATTCCAGTTACATATTAACAACATGTCAACAAAAAAATTTCATTTCATTTTCTCTTTATTGCAAAAATAATCATACATTACAAATATATCTTTATAAATGCACATTATATCAATGAAAAGATCCATATGATAGACAGTCATTCAACATGTTATAGAAAGATATGGAACAAACATGGGAATGAAAGAACAGTATACCCCAAACATTTCTGAAAGACTGCGATTATGGTATTTTTTTTTTATTGTACTACAAAAACAAATGCCAACTAGAATGCAGTGGCGTGACGTCTAGTTCTGCATACCTGCCAACCCGTACGATTTTTCCAAGGCATTTCTGTCCTTATTACAGTTACATGTACTAGGCGGTGCCTTCAACAACAAAAACGTAGATTATAATAAGAATAGAACATGAATGACCAAAATAAATGAAACCAAATGCCTTGGTTACTGCAGTGATTTTAATACAATGCCCAAATTGTAATGGAAATGACGTGTTCACATTCAGTGGTGAGTGACGGAACAAAAGGTATGTTTTATTCATTTTGTTTTTCTCATAAGAAAACCTTTGTTTAGCTGTTTCAAATATTTTTCTCATTCGCACTCTAATTTCATGTTTTTTTTATGTAACCTTTTTTTTGTTTACCGTACTGCCTAATAACTGTAATAAGACCAGAACTGCCCTGGAAAAAACGTACTGGTTGGCGGGTATGGTTCTGTATATTGTCGGTTGTCCGGCAGAAGGGCCCTAGCATATGTTCATGGCAGAAGGGCCTTAACAATAAATTTTCTCAAATTTGGGAAATATTCCATACCTTTATTTGACATTTGCACTTAACAGACTGATAGAAGGATCTAAAAATATCACATTACAGTGTACTTTGATTTCACGTGGAAAGAGCCTATGGTTTTCAAGTTGGAGACGGTTTACTGTTAAAGATTGTGTCAGGGATGTGCAAGTCCATTACTTCCCTTCATTATCAATACCAAACGGTAGTTAAGTACTTACAAATGGTGTGTTGAAAGTTTGAGATCCATACGTCATGAATTTGTTGTTTTATGAGAAAAACTAATAACGACATATTACCAGAATGTTGTTCTTTCCGTGAGTTTCAATTTTGCTCAAACTGCGAATCGCGGTTATGTGTATCGTCGCAAGATCAGTGGAGTGCACTGATTGGTGAAACGGCCAACCTCCGCACGACCTTTGGCTAACGGCTGATCGGACAATTTTGGAACGGTACATGCACGTTTGACGTCGCAGATTTTTTTAAATTGCTTCTGAGTAATTTGAAAAAGGATGAAGTTTAACCATCCAGATTTTCACCAAAACTCAATATTTTACCCCAAGTCTCTATGAGAGGTGTTTATTTATATTAATCTTCACATTGGATATGATTTCAGCTGATTTCATTCATTTAGGTATTTTTTGACGTGCAAATGAATGACACAATCTTTAAGGCCCTTCTGCAGGAAACATATACTAGGGGGCCTTCTGCCGGACAACCAACGATATGACAACTGGAAAGTATATGTACACCATTTTAACTTGATGTGCCAAGCATAATTGAACAGTAACACATTGAGCAACTTTTGGAGTGCAGTGTCAACTCTGAACAGCTTATATCTTTTTACAAATGCATGTTAGAGGAAAGTGTTGCGTACAAAAGTTGCAAATAACGGTATAGCTTTTTAACAATGGAAATTTTATGTTCATATTTTTAAAATTCCGGAAGTTAGAATAGATTTTGTGAAGTAATAGATTTGGAAGCAATAGACATCCACAGTACATAGAAATTGAACGCGTTTTTTCCAATTTACACAAAAATCTGTGATAAAATCTCAAATTTGTGGGAAAATATGGAACAAAAACCTACCAGTTTTGTGTGTGCTTTATAGTAAGGATAGTAAGGGAGGTCCCTCTACTATATGAAAATGAAAGAACACACTATATTACTATCACTTATTATATTATTGGAACTTATTTAAGAGGTACAGTCCATGGCGCATAATAGTACCAGGAACCCGTTAAAAGATTTAATACACCTGTAACATCACCCATGTGTAGTTATATCACAAACTCACGATCAGTGCTTCGACCACTTTCCTTGATTTACATACTTACTTTGGCTGTTGGGAAGAGATTGAATCAAACGCATTACTTGAAATCAACATGTCCACCTATTTGTAGTTGTTAGTTCTATAACCCGTTACCTAACCATGCATTTTATTCACTGCATGTATCTAATATCACCTTTCCCTCCCTACACCAATGAACCATTCTCCAAAACAACCCACCATACCAACTCTTTGTGAATTGCTTTAATACATTTACCAATACAATTGGAATGAGTTTATTTGTCCATGGCTTCTTTGCCACATGTGATGTTGAAAGTGAATGTCATTGAACTATATGCATCCATTCATGCACAAACTTTACTTTTCACTGCCACATACGTGTACCCCCCCCCCTTCTTCCCGCTCCCCAAACCCCCCCCTCAAACCAAATGTGGAAGACCAAACAAAATACCAGCGCACAATTGCTGAAAAATTGAGAAAACAGAAGGTGGACAACAGTTAGTTTGTGGGTCGGACTTGATGACAGATCTTGACATTCTAATCTGCCCCCCCCCATGACAAAAAAAAAAATAAAAAAAAAAAAAAAAAAAAAAAAAAAAAAAAAAAAAAAAAAAAAAAAAAAAAAAAAAAAAAAAAAAAAAAAAAAAAAAAAAAAAAAAAAAAAAAAAAAAAAAAAAAAAAAAAAAAAAAAAAAAAAAAAAAAAAAAAAAAAAAAAAAAAAAAAAAAAAAAAAAAAAAAAAAAAAAAAAAAAAAAAAAAAAAAAAAAAAAAAAAAAAAAAAAAAAAAAAAAAAAAAAAAAATGGGCATTTACTGACATTTTTTTCTTCAAACATAGTCTCAGATAGTGTAGGCGGACTCAGTGACAGCATGTTAAACATGCGAGAACAAAAACTATCAATGTAAGTCTCCTCTTGTTTCATAATCCTCTTGTAAAGGACACTGAATAGGGCTTTATGTGTTGAACAAAATACATTTTGCTCAATATCTCCAAAACACCAAAATGTCAGTTATGCCCTTTTGTCATTGGGGGGGGGGGCAGTAATGTCAATGACAAATGCAGACATGCAGTGGCATCTAGCAAAACAAAATAATGGCTGATGGGTGTGAATCCTGGTTCAGGTGTCACAGATGGTGATTAAATCATTCAAACATTCATTTCCATCCACTGCCTCAGAGATTCTGAAAATCACAGAGTTTTCAGAACGAGGCACATCCGGTTCCTGTAGCAAACAGGTTAACCTCAGGTTATTTGTCCTATGATTGGTTCCTAGATATTTGTCTGGATCTTTTGTCTTTGACAAATGTGAATGAAGGTCATATCAGACATGGCTGTTTTTTTTATTGTGCTTGAAACCTATTTAGTAAATTGAAAATTGGTGAACATTACCCCGAATTGTGACAGAAAGAGTAATGCATAATAGACCATTGAAGAAATGTGACCATTTTTTTTTTTAAATTTGACATCAGTCTCCAAATTTTGCTGGCCCTTTTTCACATTAATAAAGAAAACTGGTAAGTATATTTAATTTCAATGTGAGCATTCACTTTCAATCTAAACAAGAGCCCCGGGGGCACGACGCTCACCTGAGGTCTAGCAAACTCTCTATGGTACCCATAGAAAAAACATCAGTTATGCATATAGTTTTGGCCCTTGGAGCCTGATATCTAGGCACCAACACAGCCAACTGAACCAGTTGGAAAACTTTGCATCCCCTTGCCATATAGCTGATTTTGCCAAGTTAAATTAAATTCTAACATCCGTTTTTATAAGAACAAGACACACCCTATATCTTATTTGACCTACTTATGTGACCTTGACCCCAATTTAACATTGAGGTCACTGTACATGTAGCATCTACCATCCAAGTTAGTCACAAATGGGCCAATACCAACCAAAGAAGAAACTTGAAGGTATATTCTATTATTTGACTTCATTTGACCTTTGACCTACATATGTGACCTTTGACCCCCAAATAACATTGAGGTCCCAGTGTTACGCATCTACCACCCAAGTTTGGTTACAAACGGGCTTGTGGTTAGAAAGTTACCTAGTTTGGGCCCTTATGGGCCCTGCCCCTGGGCCCGCAGGGGGCCTGGTGTACCATTCCAGGAACCCTCTATCCCGCTCCCTGAGGATCATTCCCACCAAGTTTGGTCTAAATCCATTAATGTTGAATGTGAATTATTCCATAGGGCCCTACCCCGAACTTTTGCCCCCCTTCGGGGGCCAAACGGGCACCCTGGGCATTGTCATGAGGAACATTTACTTCAGACCATATAGAGGTATCTACACACAAAGTGGTTACCTAAACTATTTCTGGATCTAGAGAAGAAGATGTTTGAAAACTACCTAACTTTTGCCCTTTAGGGCTGCCCCTGGGCCCCAGGGGGGCCAGGTGTACATTTGAGGGACGCTTGAATCACGCGCAACCCTAGGATCATTCCTGCCAAGTTTGGGCCAAATCCAATCATGCAATTTGAAGAAGAAGCTGAAAATGTCTAAAAGTTTACGCACGACGAGCGACGCACGACGGACGAAAAGCGATCGCAATAGATCACTTGAGCCAAAAGTAAATGCATAGCCCGCTTGTACTTGGAATTAAATTCTTGGATTAACTCTTAATGTGCCAAAGTCGCAGATCTGCACCAAATAAGACACATAAAGTCCATAGAGGTTTAAATCCTCAGGCATGTTAAGAGTTAATGTCTGAGGAATGGAATAGAAAATTACACTTCAGGACATGCACATCATGAATAGGCTACATTTTAAAACTTTTTTACATGTGCTACTAGAATGCAGTTTAACTTTGGAATGCCAGATTATTTCAATATACAGCACAGGCACTATCACTGAGCAAGAAGAATTTTGTGGTACTATATTGCCATTGCCAAGAAAAGAAAGACTTAAAAATCCCTTGTGGCCTGAATGCTAGTTCCTCTACACTGAACACTTACAGGCCTAAATATCAAGATTTTCATCATGCATGCTTGCGAGAACATATGACAAATTTTTCACCAATCCTGTATAAAGTATGGTACTGCTTTGCCAGACATACGACAAAACAACAATAAAGCTACATGTACCAAAGTTTGATTAGAATGACGTATTGTGATTTCTAAATGATCAGCCCCCAATCACTTTGGGGGAACATCATTTTTGCCACAGGTAATGTTGACAGTGATAACTGCTCCCCTATCTTTTACAGGTCACAATAATTATGTCATTCTACAAAATTTTCACTTTATACTTTTTATAACATTGATGAAAAATTTGGTATATCGACCAAAACTATACATCGGGGTTTAAAGGTTGGATTCAGGATTTGCAAGACCACCACTTCCCTTCATATCATTACCAAATGACTCCAAATGATAGTTAAGTAATCACATTTAAAGGTAAGATTCACCCTGATGTCAAGTTGGTTTTAATAAAAGCAGAAAAATTAGAGAAACACATTAATGAAAGTTTGGCGAAAATCCACCAAAGAATAACAGAGTTATGAAGTTTCAAAGTTTTGATTTTTGATGTAACATGCGAGCAGCTCCCCATATGTTATAAATATAAATTCCATAAATTGCCATTTTTTAATGGTTCATGATAATTTGAATGGGTGTTTTTAATTGAAGCCTGTATGAAATAATGTTTCTGATAATATATTGAATGCACAGGTAAATTCATTTTCAAATTTCTGAGAAAATGGCACTTTATGGAATTCATATCATATGACACATGGGGGGCTGCTCACATGTGACGTTACAAATATGAAACTTTAAAATGCCATTATTCTGTTATTCCTTGATGGATTTTCGTCAAACCTTCATTAATATGTTTCTCTCATTGTTCTGCTTTTGTTAAAACCAACTTGATGTCAGGGTGGACCTTGCCTTTAAGGAAGATGCTTATTGTTTTGTGTGTAGCTTGTCGTGGTAATTCTTTTCACAACTTTGGAATTTCTGATTCTGTAATGTCATTATCTTTGTCTGTAAGTTTTTGACTATAACTTATAAATGGAAGGACGGACGGATGGCAGCGTTTCGAAGCGATATATATACCTATCTCAAACACAGAAGATCCTCATACCAAAATGATTGATTGACTGTATACACCATAATTTTCACAAAAAGACATTTCTCATATACAGACTTGACCAACAATTTCACAAGTGGTTGTATTTGGGGTAGGTGAATTAAATTTTTGAATATCAGCAATGTCCTTAAAACTTGAATAGACTGCTACAGTTTTAGTTGCAGTATGTTCCCATTACATGAAATGCATTTGTGTGCAATTATTTTCGAACTCAAGAATACATTTGTGACAATTGCAAAAAACAAAACCATCCCCCAAATAACAGTGTATACAATATGTGATCAACACATACAACTGAGTTGGAGAGTTCCACTGTACATGTATTTCTATTTTGGTCAGGGTCAACCATTATGAGAATGATTGTTAAAATTTATCAAATGTATCAGAAATATGCATGTACATGTATATATTGTTTTTCACTTGCATTAAAGCCCAAGTACAGTTTTGTTCGATGTTTAAATTATCGGAGAATATGTACATTACCTATGGGAAATGTTGGGGGGTTCCCTCCGATATTGTACATTTTGAGTAATTTATACAAAAAAAATAGGAGAGTTTCAGAGCAAGCAATTTTCAGGGCATTAATAGATCATATAGCCTGTATCTAAAAATACAATTGCAAAAATTTCACTTTTTTCTTACCATTTACCAAAACTTTACTTGAGCTGTAACATTATGATTTTATACAATAGCAACCTACTCATTTCCCCAGACATAAAAAAGAAAGAATAAAAACAAAATAACGACAATAATATATGGCTGTCCGTTCACACTGGAATAATTTCAGTTCAAATTGAAGTGCTCTTGATGCCACTTCTCTTAATCTGTAAACTAATCATGGTATTTAGACTTTAAGGCCATCGCACACTACACGATCGGTTGCGATCAGATTTTGGCAATACATGTAAATCGCAGTAACATTGAATATGGGCATTTCAACAAATACAACTTATTCGATTCAGGTTCTGAATAATAATATAAATACTTGAAATAGGATCTTGGTGTGCTGTCAGCCTTGACCGCGGAGTAAGGGCCAAATTATTTTCAATTCGGAGACAATCATAGAACTACTTTGACGTAACTACAATTTGGAGCCAATTTGGCTTTTCCTCCCACTAGAGAGCTATGTATGACCATTCAGAACCTAAATTAACAAATTGTGAAGTCTTGAAATGTTTATGTTAACAGCTATTCCATTTTTCTTCTGAAAATTGGATCGTAAGACCAATCGTGTAGTGTGTGGTGGGCTTTAGGAGATGAAACCGAATTTCGCCTCACCACAGCGTCCAGGGAGGTGTGTGAAGATGGGAGTACGGAAGGCCAGTTGTGTTGATAGGAATGTCAATTTTTGCTGCACGCTGATTGAGCTTGGCTAAATCACTTACTATCTTCATCCTGCAAAGAAAAGAATCCAAACAGAAGGGAAGAGAAATGTTAATTGCTTGATTTCAGATTTTCCATATAGAAAAGTGTTTATTCTACATGAACAGAAGAAAATCTTAAAGCCACTGGCTAACATTTACAACAGTTAAAAAAATGTGAGCTACATTATCCTCCACACTCCAAGTGTCTTTGTTAAGGTCTAAAAATAAAGCCCTGAAAAAATTATATTTCAAAATGATTATTTAGTGCTTTAAAAATGTGAACACCTGCCCATTTCCTCCCATAGACTTACCGTGTGTAGATCTAGGCTATTTTTTACTCGCCCCGAGTATTAATTGTTTTATTCATTCATATCTTGCCATTGGCAGCACAACTTTCCAAACTTTTGTATTCTAGGGTGTTTATTTGTCCATTTGAACACTACAATGTAGTTCAGATATCAAAGTTTGACAATTTTTTTAAATTGAAGCTCCACAATGTTAGCCTATCACTTTAATATTTTGACATTGTGTTTTAAAGAAATAGATGCATACCTGAAAAATCTACACTCAAACTTGGCAAAGTCACTATAAAGGGTTTCTTTTCATAATCTTATCAAAGTTTCAGTGCCACAGTGTACTTCATTTAAAAGTTATGCATGTTCAGACTTGGAGAGTGTTCAGGGTCTTAAAGATAGGTAACACCACTGTTTAAGAACATTATTACTGCAACTTCTGTATTACACAAGCATTGTTAGTATATATTATGTTTACTTGATATTTTTTTAAGTGTAAAAAATAATTTATCAAGATCAGTTTCTTAACACTCATGGCTTTCTAATGATACCAAATGTAAGTGAGGTAAAGCATGAAACAATGCCAGTAGATGACACAAAACAGTAGTCTGTCTGCCAGTCATATCATGCACAATTTTGTCTAACTCTCAGACGGAAACCCAAGAAAACACAGTTCCAGAAAAACCGTCAAAAATACCACCTACACTCATGTTCTTACTCAAAACTTTCAGATTTGGGAAGACGCGTTGTTCTGTTAGAAAATATCAAAAACTAACATTTCAGCTACATATTTTCAGCCCAAGCGGTAAATCAGCCTGTGTGACTTTTTGTTGGTTTTGCAGTGCAGGGTCACATCTGGACTGCTCAATTCTCGGTATATGGTTCGCCACCTATTGGGTTCCAGCAGACAGGCTAACTTTGGGGTCTACAACAGTTCTGCCACAAAGTTGTTGCGTGGCCATTTCACCCACTTTATGTCTTTCATCCATGGGTATTTCTCCAAATATTGAAGTTTGGAACTGTGTGAATAGCATTCTGATGCATCACAAATGAAAACCATGACAAAGGTGGAGGAAAAAGTCAATGAAAACCGTCTAAATATTGCAAGGAAATATGTGGCATATATTGTTTACAATGTACAGTAGCTAGGCTTCATGATATCTACTATATCCCATGAGGCATTGCGGATTTCGTCCTGTCCGTTGGATCTGATAGGTGGCACACCGTATTGCATATACCGAGAATCTTACCCATCTCTTCCAAGCATGAAAGCAGCTGGTATTGTGGTAGGCCTCCCGGTGTCGTCGTCAATCATGTCAATAAATCGGCCATCATTTCTCTCATCATTATCATAAATCAGGACCATCAGCGCTCCAGCCCGATCCGCCACAATACTTTTTGACACAAACGAACAGTATCTGAACAAAAAACAGGATGGCAAATTACAATTACATTGCAGTAAATACTGATCCTGTTACCTAGGTAATTGGGATGCAGATTTTATTTTTCTCTTTAATCATAGATAGGTAGCAATGCTATGCCAATAATGGTGATATTCCATGTCAAATCTATTAAAATTCATAGAAATTTTGGGTGATGGAACAGATCCAAGGAAAAATCAAACCTTTCGGAACTTGTCAGAAAGTTCTTGTACTAAATTCCATGATTGAAAGGATTTTTTACTTCTGAAAAAAAATGAGAACTAGCAGGAATTTAAAAGTAAAATAGTTCAAACTTTTAAAATGATAAAATCAAAAGAGACAACATGAGGTACACTGAACTAGTATATGCCTATTTGCAGTATAACCTCCATAGAAATTTGGACTCAATGTACAAATGATACTCAGTATACAAGCATTCAAAACTATCAAGCTGATAAACATTCATAAAATCTTTGCAAAGGGTTTCGTAAAGCAAAATTGTTATTCTTTCTTCTCTTAAATTTAGCACAAAACATGCTAATATCCCAGGGTAATTGATATCCACTCTGTTTTTTCATTTGTTTACTATTCAAATATTTGGATAACAATGAATTCCTAGAACAATCTCTCCAACAAGAACATCTCATTACAAGTAGGCCTATAGTTTATGGGTAATATTTCTGTCCAAAAATATATTCTCATTTCTTGGAAAGAGAGAATATCTTTACACAATAAACTGAGAACGGCTTATGGATATGATTCATGTAAGTTGGTAGAAGTATGTATTATGGGCATAGATAGATTTCAGAGTTGAACGTCAAAGGTTACGATCCCGTACATTCAAAGTTTGGATGGACAGGGGTGATGAGGCATACCCCATCGCTAGCGCGCCGAATTGCTTCTAGTTTAATAAGCAGTCATCATATTTTTAAAATTTAAAATTTACTCAGTTTTTACGGTCTGTTCTATACAGTGTGTCCCAGAAAAAGAAACCGAGATTGATGAAATTTTTTATATGTTAATAACAAAAATTGATCCAAGATATTCGTACATAGTTGGAAAGCATTATTTTCTCTTCTTAATTTGATACTCAGTCTCATGATTTCCGTTCACTAAAAGCATGACTGAGCAGAAAACAATTAGAATAACCAGGTATATCAATTCATTTGCACGAGGCAAATTGAAATTCAAACTGTCACGCTTGAATGTTTCAGCAATATCTTCGATATTGAAGGATATCACTAAAAAGCTATCTTTACGTTCTTTTCGTAGCATACCTCATTTATAAAAGGATCGATCGTGCATGAGTGAGAAAAGACATTTGAAATGATGCTTGTTGTTCAAGAAAATGTTCCAAAATGCAACCTACTTCTGGTGGGCAGCCAGCACACCAAGAAATTACGCCTAATTGTTGTGCCGAGAGCAAGATATTCGTGTGAAGTCAGCTCGTGAACCCTTTGTTAGTCAAGCCTTCACGAGCTAAAAAATGCATTCATTCTGAAAATCACGCTGAAACGGCATGTTTATAATTTACTCGTTCTCCCGCATACGTTATTCATCTTACGCGTGAGGTTCAATATAAAAGATATATTTGATATTTATGTCATCTTTTATTTTTCAAAATAATTACAATTTACTACCCGAAATGCTCAAAACATGAATATTGTGCGTTGCATGAATATTTGGTAGCATCAGTATTAATTGTTTTAATTCAATCATGCGTGAGTCAAAGAATATAGTTGTGTATCAAATGAAAGAAGAGAAACACAGGCTTTAGCAAACATACCTAATCCTAAGATATTGTTTATCTATGATGGAATATTTGCCATGAAATACCGGTTTCCTTTTTTCTGGGACACACTGTATTGTAAAATAAATGATAAAAGACAAATTTGCCAAAGATGAAGAGAGACAGCGATCTTACATCTAAGTTCACACTTGCATATCTTGACCTTTGTCGAACATCTTCCTTTTTGTCGTTTATAGGGCTAAGTGTAAAATTACAAGGAATTTTGTTTCACTAAGAATAAATATGAAACCAACATTTATTGTTTCCTGTTTATATTGACAAGCAAGAGTTGCCAAGTTCAAACTGCTTATCCACTAAATACAAAAAAAGCAGAGTATTCTTCACAAGTTAGTCACAGATAATTTCCATTTTTTTTAAGATCTTTAGAACAATAAAAAAAATGGAAGTCTTTGTTTGCTTGTCTGATTTTCACAAACTTTCACTGATCTATTCATTCTGATTGTCTACTGTTTAAAAAAAATGTCTCAGACTGGATTCCCCTTTAGTTTGTTTCACATCCAGAAGGGCTTTAGTGCTGTAAAAATTCTGAGCACTAACACCCTTGTGGAAGAAATTGGAATCGGTGTAAACCCTTATGGCACAAGCAAAGATGTGGTGTATAATGCTACTTCCTGAACGTGGTGTTGAAGAATTTTGACTGCTAATTTTGACCATTTTGGAGGTTCAAGTTAAGCAATTCTGATCTTTTGATTTCTGAGCTACATGTACACGATAAATGTTTGAATGGAATAATAAATCACCTAGAATAACTGAAATTTCAGAGAATGTGGCTTACCACTAACAAAATGTATGGATCAAAATATCACGTGGACTAAACGTGGTGCCTATTGTATCACAGCAGTCAGCGAGGCGGAAATGGGTATGTATGAACCCAGTCAATCTTGTAAATTTTTACTTTTGAAGGCAGCTGAGTGATCATTTTGAAGTAATAGTTTGTTTCAGTCTACATTTTACACTATATTAAGAAAATATTAATAACAAAGAATATGGCAAATTTTTTGCATAATATGAAAAAGATGTATAATGATGCCTCCTGCTTTATTTCGGTGCTCTCAGAATTTAATTACAGTGTATTCCCTGGTGCCTGCTGACCTCTTGAAGCATGCAGAAGCTTGAAAATGAGCAGGAAACTTAAGGGGCTGTTTGCTCTGGTTAGAAGGGGGGTTTTGGGGGAGTATCAATTGTGTTGTTATATTAGTTGGTTGCAACACTGTTGTAAAAGTAATTAACAATGATTGGGAGGTAGTCCTCAACTTGTGGTAAACGTTTCTAGAATCAAAGTATAAACTATGCCAAGGATTCTACTTGAAAATTTTTGGTCTAAAGTTGACATCATTTGAAAGAACTAACATCAGATCTTGTGACAGTAAATCTGTGTGTAGCTTTCTATGGGATTGATTTCTATCGCGGCACGAGAATGGTTCAGTACTGTAATTTTTGCTTGATTCTTTGTAATAAACAAGTCAAGACGAATCCTTCCAGCTAGCGAGATTACAAATGCAACTGGTATTTTACACTGCTATTTCTTTAAACCATTTGGTTCTAGTCTTCTTGACCCATTTTTTATTTCTCCCACTCTATTGTCTTGTCATTTAATTAAGTCAAAAATTTGGCTAATCTGTTGTATGTTGGCTAGTTTCTGTAAGTCACACATTCTACATCAGTTTGGTTTTTTCTATGCAACAATTAGATAGTGGTTGAATTAGTCTGGATAAATTTTAACATTTTCATGATGTTTACATTAAAATGCAGTCAAGGCATTGTGTCCCATTAAGGGTAATTTAAGCCAACCAGCTATTTTTT
>JZLH01S0231579.1:0-11129 GCA_001188425.1 Eucidaris tribuloides | reverse complement strand
GTGTGTGTGTGTGTGTGTGTGTGTGTGTGTGTGTGTGTGTGTGTGTGTGTGTGTGTGTGTGTGTGTGTGTGTGTGTGTGTGTGTGTGTGTGTGTGTGTGTGTGTGTGTGTGTGTGTGTGTGTGTGTGTGTATGTGTGTGTGTGATTGTGTGTGTGTGTTGGGTGCGAGGTGGAACAAAACTAAGGAATCCTTAGCGGCGTCCGTCAGCCGTCTGTTCCACTTATGAAACTTGAATAACTTTGCCGCTCTTTGCCCATTTTTGACCAAATTTAAATGGTACATGCCTTACAGGGACCTCAATGTATTTTTTTGAGGTCAGGGTGGAGAGGGGGGTTCAAAGATCATGTATGTGGGTCAAATGAGGTCAAATATTAACATTTACCTGCAAATTTCTTCTGGGGTTGATAACTTTCTGACCTATCTATCTATCTATCTATCTATCTATCTATCTATCTATCTATCTAGCCTATTTCTCTCCACTGCTGAAGGAAGGCCTCCTCATCAGTTTTACATTTCAATCTATCCTGTGCCGTTCGTTTCCATGTCATGCTTCCATATTCTCTGATATCATCTATCCACCTCCTACTTTGTCTGCCTCTTCCTCTGGTGTAAGCTCTGGGGGTCCAGACGGTTAATTTGTGTGCCAATCGGTCATCTTTCCTGGCGAGATGACCAGCCCACCTCCACTTTTTCGATTTAATTTTCTGTATTATGTCCTTCACTTTTGTTTTTCTTGACGTCACGCGCGTCTCAAGTGTTGGCTGAAAGTTACGCCGATGGCCGAAAATTATGGACAAATGTTTAAAAAAATGACACCTGAAAGGCAGTCACCTTTTCTCTATTTACATAAGGAAGATAAATATCAGTTTGACTAATTATGTCAATTTTTAAGGGGGAAAGGCACTTTCAGCGGTTTGTGTCGCACGGTGAAGCTTTCTACATAGCCAACACACACACATGGGTCGTGTTGAACCGTACGAGGGCGCTCGACATTCGAAAAGTATATTCAGCTGGGAAAATATAACGAGCTGTGAACAATTGCGATCCTAGCAAAGCGTATCATGTGACGAGCTGTGGACCAATCACATCTTCGTAACTATACTAGCCATCTAATATTGTGTAATCATACTGATATGTTCCCCTCAACCCTGATGTTGTCTTATACGCTTTTGCAGATATTTCTCTTGTTGAATAAATGCAATTATACCTATAATATTAGATGGCTAGTACAGTTACGAAGATGTGATTGGTCCACAGCTCGTCACATGATACACTTTGCTAGGATCGCAAATGTTATATTTTCCCAGCTGAATATACTAGGTGTTAAAAATGATATTTGTTCATTTTGAAAATTAATAACACAAAAAAAATGTACAACAGATTATACTGGCATTGAGTATAGTTACAGCAGAATAGTGAACATTTTTGTTTTAGGTTGTTTGAATATAATATCAATAATCAGTTTAATGTAATTCATGCTTATTTAAAAAGTTAGGGTTCAGATTTTGCTCAATATCCAACCCCCTGTACAAAATTGAAACTGTACAGAAATCACATGGTGTGTGTGAGAGTTTGTGTTTAGTCCCCACACAATAGACCATGGCGGTGAACAGCGCACGGTAGGAACATTGGTATGCCAATCTCTCACTACAGCCGCGGCTAGATAAATGCTTTATTAATATTCATTAGTAAGTAGCTTGCTAGACTTTATTCACTATCCACAGCCATTGTCTAATGCTATTGTGTGGGGACTCGACACACACCCTCACACACACCATTCGATTTCTGTACAGTTTCAATTTTGTACAGGGGATTGGATATTGAGCAAAATCTGAACCCTAACTTTTTAAAAAAGTATGAATTACATAAAACTGATTATTGATATCGTCTTCAAACCACCTAAAACAAAAATGTTCATTATTAAGCTGTAACTATACTCAATGCCAGTATAATCTGTTGTGCAGTTTTTGTGTTATTAATTTTCAAAATTAACAAATATTATTTTTAACACATAGTATATTCAGCTGGGAAAATATAACATTGTGTAATCATACGGATATGCTCCCCTCAACCCTGATGTTGTCTTATACGCTTTTGTAGATATTTCTCTTGTTGAATAAATGCAATAATACTATAATATTATATGGCTAGTACAGTTACGAAGATGTGATTGGTCCACAGCTCGTCACATGATACGCTTTGCTAGGATCGCAATTGTTATATTTTCACAGCTCGTTATATTTTCCCAGCTAAATATACTTTTCGAATGTCGAGCGCCCTCGTACGGCTTAACACGACCCATGTGTGTGTGTGTGTGTTGGCTATGGAGAAAACTTCACCGTGCGACACAAACCGCTGGAAGTGCCTTTCCCCCTTAAAAATTGACATAATTAGTCAAACTGATATTTATCTTCCATATGGAAATAGAGAAAAAGTAACTGTCTTTCAGATTCATACAATTTTACTGGCAGGCAGGAATGATTTGGTGTCATTTTTTTTTTTACATTTGTCCATAATTTTCGGCCATCGGCGTAATTTTCAGCTAACACTTTAGACGCGCGTGACGTCACTAAGTGTTGTGCAATCGATAGTGCAATCGGTATCGTCTGCTAAACTGAGCTCGGTGACGATAGTCTTTCCTTATCGTCGACACCAAACTTAAAATCACCCACTATAAACGTAATCAAGGCCATCTAATATAACAAATATTAACTGGTAGGGAGTGCAATGTAACAATCTTTGGACCACCAGGGAGTTATATTTTCCCTCGTGATCATATTTTCCCTTGCTCCAAAGAATGTTATATTACACCCCGTACTAGTCAATATCTGTATTATACTGATGATGATAATAATAACAACAAAAACACCATGGCAGGTAAAGAAGTGCTGGGCCTTATTGGTGAAAATAAAGAGACGCCCTGCCCGCCGACAGCTTACTACAAAATAAAAACATCAAAGGACATGCCCAATCCGTCGCGCACACTCTAAAAGTCCACTGATGGTAGTATTGGCAAACATCCTACACGAAAAAGACGAGATATCACACTCAAATATTCACTAAATCTTACCAATTCATCCATAGCAAGACGGATTTCAAACTACTTCAAAGTAGATAACTTACTCACAGCAAACCCTGGAAAACTGTTGAATAATCAATAATCCCAAGAATTAGATACACTATGTGAACATTAATACAAGCTAAATAACCCGCGTACGTATACAGCCCGTGGGCAGTTTCACATACCCTGACAACGGAACTTGTAGCCAATATGCATGCTGGTTTATTGTAACATCGACCTATAGCGTGAACCACGTCAGCCATTCAGTGTGCGTCTTATATCGGAGAGACGTGCAACAATAGTTGCGTCAGCGCGTGTATTGAGCGCATGAGTACGCGGGCAGTAATGAAAGCGTATAATGGAATTGGATATAATATTCTTGAAAGTGCATGAAGTCAACAAAAACAGAAAGGACGGTTTAGTACAATGAATTAACATTATGAGACACAATTAAAGGTAAATGATATGATTGGGGGTAGTCCTCAACTTGGGTTGAAACTACTGTAGAATCAAGTAAACTATTAAGGATTATCCTGTAAAAATATCGTAGTCAAACGTTGACTCATTTTCAAAATACCTTATGTTAATATCCCTCGTGGCAAGCATGGCTCTCTATGGGTCTTATTTTTGTCGTGCCCCGATAAAATTAAACTACTAGTATGTTCATGCTTGATTCTCCTGCAGTAAACAAATTACAGACAAATCCTTCCGGCTGGGGGGGGGGGGGGTTATACATTTCAACTCATTTTGGTTCTTGAGGCATTTTCAAGCGTTCCCAATCATGTCACTAACCTTCAAGGCTCCTTTCGAGGTACAAGTTTTTGTACAAACACCCTGTATTTTAAGAGAAAATTAAAGCGCTTTATTGCAAATTTCTTCAAAATAAGTGTCATGTATTGTAAATCTAGTAAAGCATTTTCTGTTAAACAACTTTAAAAAAATCATTGCATAACAGTAAAATGCGTTTGTACAGGTCCATTTATTTCAAAGTTTGTCTACCATCTCTATTACATAAATTATGTTCGTATGTGTGTGTGTTAGTACACTTGGACAGAAGCTGGGGCAATCTCCTTCCCCCAAAAGACACAGACAGACAGACAGACCGACAGATAAACACACACACACACACACACACACACACACACACACACACACACACACACACACACACACACAACACACACACACACACTCACACACATAACACATAAACACACACACGAAAACACACAAACACATACACACACACACTCAAGCACACACACACACACAAGAAACAAAACACTCATACGCACACACTTTCAAGCACACACACACACACAAGAAACAAAACACTCATACGCACACACTTAAACCCAAACACATACACACATACATGCATACATACACACAGACAGACAGAATCACACAGTGACAGACAGAGGCATAGACAGACACACATACAAACATGCAGACGCACACACGCACACACACACACACACACACACACACGTGTAGACATGCACACACATACACCCACTAATACACACATATACAAACACACACACACACGTACATACGTACACACACATTCACAGACACACACACACACACACACACGCGCGCACGCATACACACGCACACACAGACAGACACATACATAAGCACACTAATATATGTATATGGTCAGACAGGGAGCATTTACCTCTACTTGAAAAGACAAACACAAGTGTACCTCAAAATTCAACCAACATATTTGGAGAACAGCAATTCCTTTACTTTCCCTTTATTTTAAAATACTTTAACAGGTTCTAACGTCAGGTGACAGTACATTCCAAATGTCAGGTCATGACACCATAACAATAACCCTCAAAATGTAATTTTTCCACCTAAAACATATATATTTTTTTTAACTATAGTGTAATGTTTATATCAAAAGATAACCACAACCACATATCATCTTAATCATGTATATCAAGTCATCTGTACGTACCGTACAAAACTCATCAGAGTTGCAATTTCCACTTATAACGGTACAATTCTATTTACCTGAAATAACACATTTTCTCTTTTAATCGGTCATTAAAAGTAATAAAATAAACTAAATCACCGAATGTGTAAAATGAATACCATATACAGCTTCTGATCCGTACCATAATGTTAACATTACCTTTCTGAAGGACTATGTTAGTCTCCTAACCATGCATACAAAATACCGGAACAGAGCAGTAAATTTAGTAATAGCATAAACCACAATACCACATTGGGCGTACCTAGAAAGTTACGCATTTTTTCCCACTTCAAGCCATATCACATCTAATTACAAGAAATTAGATACACACCCAAAACGCATGAAATACACTTTTCTCAGTTTATAGTGACCTGAAATAACACATTTTATTTTTTTAATAAGTAATTAAACGTAATAAAATGGCGAGTACACTACGTCACATGCTACTTACCCTCGTACCACATTAATAAAATTTACTTTAAAAATGAACCAACTTCCCGACTGTGCAAATTATACCATATTCCCTATATTATATCATGCATTAAAAACGTGAAGAATGAAATAAACAGACATGTAGACATATATAGGCCAATACCTGACCCGCATCATATAAAATTTACGTTTCTGCAGAACCAAGATATTACTCCTAACCACGGATAATTGGTTTAGCTCAGAACGTTGGTTTCGCCTTCCTTTTATCAATTCGCGATTTTCAAAGAATCTTTCCGTTGGGTGCGTGTATTACACTCCTGCATATGATTATGGAAATTTTTTTTGATACTTATTAAGTTCTTTCTCCTATATCGTCCAAAGTTTTCAAGGTAAGTGTTTATTTCACAAAAACGCAGTATGTGAAGCAATTTTGGATTTCATGAGATGACTAAAGTAAAAACTAAAATACATTTGACCGAAATAACAATTACATATTTTTTTTTTAAATCCACCAAAAATCATGAAAAAGTTTTAAATTAAAGTAATTAAAAAAAACACAGAAAACTGAAAATGTTTTATATAATGTCATTTATGACTAAATTAACACCAGAATAGTGTCTATTACAAGTCTAATAACGCGCGTAAAACCACGTGACTCAACAACAACAACAACACCGCCATATATAAACACAGGTTTTAGTGTCAAGTCGGACACTACAAAATGCTCAAAATTCCTGAAATACTTAGATTATAATTGTTTCACCTGGGGCGAACAAATATTAATCCCAGACGTTCCATTCACGGAAAAATTGCAACTTCTAAAATGATTTTTAAGTATTCCATAATTATGAGCATGATTGTATAGCTTATGGATCTACCCTCGTGTGCATGCCTACAATACAAGTACTGCAGTGTTAAATCAAACTTGCTTGCCCGACAGAAGGGCCGAGCAAATGTTCCCGGCAGAACGGCCTTAACACAAATTTATCACCAACTCGGAAACTGTTGGCTCTTTTCACATGAAATCAAGGTGGTGTGATATTTTGAGACCCTTCTCTCAGTCTGGTAAGTGCCAATATCAAGTAAGGCAATATTTCTCGAATTAGAGAAACTTTAATGTTAAGGCTCTTCTGCCGGGAACATATGCCGAGGCCCTTCTGCTTAACACACAGGGTGTTGCACAATACATACCAGAAGGTGTTAATCTATAACACCTGGGTGCTAAAGTTAATATTTTCAGTGTTTTGAAGTAATTCGTTTTCATGATTTGCACACCATGAGATGATATTTATCGAGAAATAAAGCTAAAGACAATCATTTTATTGGTGGCGATCTGGGGGACGGGGCGTGAAACCCCCTTGAATTTTTCTGGGGGATCGTTCCCCCACCCTCGATTTTCAAAAATTATATATATATTTTTTCGATTTTGTTGCATTTTTTTAAATAGATTTTATAATCGGCAAACCTATTCTAAGGATAAATGTGATGAAATTAGATTTATTAAACCTTAAAAATGAGGGTGAGCCAGTTTCCACTTTTTAACAGTAAACATTGTGTCCTCGGGGCGTTTTCCCCCGGGCGAGGGTATTATTTTGCCTTTGATGTTTTCATCTCTCTTCCCCCCCCCCACCTCGTCACATGAAATCTCCGCCCTTGAATCATTCACATCTGCCCCTTGAGGTGTATCGTACGCACACGCGCGCCCCGCTTTAACACGGGATTTTTCACAGCAAAAGGTGCGCAGTTTTTAAAACGAGCTAATTCATCTGCAAAGTACGCATCGCATCAAATTGGGGCGCTCAGAAAATGAAAGTTAAGATTTCAATCTATAATATGTACTTAAAATTATTTTGATATGTTTCACCACCTTGTCGCCTTTTTTTGAGTATAAATTAGCAATTACGCATTGCTCTAGAGGGGTGGCTATGGAAATTGCTAAAAAATGGCTCAAATTTGCGTACTTATACTTGTGATTCAGATGCTCCATATCTCGAAACGGCGATGTCATTCTCGGTCTGTGGGGCGAAACAAGTTTCTGAAAATAGAGATTCCAATCTGCCACGGTATAACATTTGTTTCTAATTCGGTTAAATAACTTTGTACGCCTTTTTTGAAAAGCAATTTTTAGGCCATCTTTGCAAAGAACTGTTCAGTCCCCAGTCCGCGGAAATACAATGACGTCTGTACACATCCGGCCTGATCCAATTCACAAGGCGGGGTGACCGAATTCCGAATACATCATAATCGTGGCTTTATATCGCGTCACATGATCATGTAGTTGACTAATACTGGCATGGAACTTTTACCTTAAAAATGGTGAGTTTTTTAGCAGTATGTTTACGTGTATGGGGAGTTTGCAACAACTTCTAAATGATATTATCCTTGCATACAAGATGCTGACTACATCCATTGAGGCGGAATGCATATGGCCTGTAGTGTGAGAGGCGACAAATCTGCAGACCGCTTATGTAAACAACGATGCGGGATTAACGCGTGTGTGCGTCCCGTGGCTAGGCGCGATTTAATGTCCGATTCGAGACAAAAGTATTCATTATGAATATATGTTCTCAAGATATCGCGTAAGAATGGACTGATAACCCGAAGACATGATGCGCCTGCCGTCAAGGGCTGCTACTATAATGTTCATTTCCCTCTACACTGCACGGGTATTTTCCCCTATACGGACACTACTTTCCCCCTACTTCCTACCCTCAACAGCCCACTTTCCCTGCGAAACTAAGTTTTCCCCTCCAAAAATCCGCGGGGGGGGGGGGGGTTGCACTGTC
The DNA here is from genome assembly GCA_001188425.1 of Eucidaris tribuloides. Taxonomy (NCBI): domain Eukaryota; kingdom Metazoa; phylum Echinodermata; class Echinoidea; order Cidaroida; family Cidaridae; genus Eucidaris; species Eucidaris tribuloides. Next base: position 2,860 of record JZLH01S0231579.1, on the reverse strand, counting down.
ACTACAAGGTGTACACCATGCGCTTGTATGGACTTTCAAAATGGACGGACCCTAAACAAGTAAATTAGCCTGCGATCTCAGAATACCCTTAACTAGTAGACGGGTCTGAAAAAAATACACTTTTCCTGTAAGCCTTTGTTAAAAGTAGACCCTTTTTCATGATTTTGGCGATTTGCCGATTTTGATACCCTTTTCACTATACGCGCGTAGTTGCGTACACCGTCTGACCGTGAAAAACAACCCCTTTTACGCGTTTTTTTTTTTTCACACGCGCCTGGTGTACACCTTCTAATGGCAATGGGCCTCGGGCCAAAAATCCACTTGTCCCCTACAAAACTAAGTTTCCACCGACAAAATAACCTTAAAATGTTTCACCACGCCTGGTATCTATAAAGTTGTGCAACACCATGGTTGTTAAATTCAACACCCCAGATTTTGCAGTGCCGGTGTCAAATTAAGCACCCCAATTTTTGGCTGTCTACAAAGAACGGTTTCTTTACCAATCATCATAATTATAATGAACTTATTGGTGGTAATACATGTACCGTGAAATAAAACCCCACTGATTACGCACTTCGTCCTATTTGGTCAAAGACATTGTCGAAGTCCATGCTTGAGCCGTTTTGTTTGTTACCATGGAATTCAAAGAATACGCCTTTAAATACCGTTTTGACCGTATTCTTGGTTGATAAGTAAATCATTCTATCGACTGTGTTACTGTCGTCAGGGATCCTGTAGTGAGAAACACAATCAACAAAGATATCATAAGCTTGATGCAATAGAGATTGTCACATCTAAAAATGAATAATCAACCACACAGTCATAAGCTAAAATAATTTATAATAGATTCACATACATGTATTTCACCTCTCACAAACACCTGGGGCTGAAGGCAGGTGCAGTTCTACGAGGGAGGGCTTTGGGGCCTAAGCGCCCCCCTAAAAAAAAGCATAATACAAATTTCCAGACTTGTTTACAATGAAATACACCCTTTAGAAAAAAAGTGGTATATTACGTGTCGGTTGTTTGAAATTTGTTTTTCGCCCCCCCCCCCCCCCCGGCTGAGAAATAAAAACATTCCAAACTTTTATCCAGGACTGTATTTGTATAGTTGGATCAAATCTATCAAGTCTATGCACTCCAAGACAAGTGTTAACTCGACAGATAACATTGTTGTAACACCCAGTTTTGTATATACAGTGTTAAAGTGAACAATAGCCCATGGAAAGTGACAGTACAGTCAGTTTCTGGTATAGGCTGGAGAGCACTTTATCAGAGAAACTACAACATGGGCCAATCTGTGGTTCACAGCAAGCTTACACACTAAGAAATAAGAGGTTGAACAGGGGTGTAAATTAGACGTTCGTCGTAGAGAACGCCCTTTTCAACCATATACGGTTGAAATATGCACCCAGAACGGATGGTAGCATGGGGTGTAAGCGCGCGGTCATTTCGGGGGTGTAATGTTACACCCTACACCTTACGTAACCATTAAGACGAGCTGTGATTGGTCAGTTTTAACTCCGCGGCATATTCGATGTATGCTATTGTGTTCCCGGCCCGCACCGTTTTGCCTCGCTGTGTGTATCCTTTGTCCGATCGTTAACGTTTCAAGGCACTTTGAGCGGTAAATTCAGATCCAACTACGAATTTTACGAAACAGTCGAGAAAGCAAAACGGCACATCATCTTTCCATTTTTACCTGTCTCCAGTCGTCAGATAGAGTGGACACTTCAAGTTTCACATCGGTTGTTGCAAGGTGTCAAAAGTAAGTTTCACAAGTTTCGCACTATTTTAATGGCAGGGGCATCGAGTCGATGTCGGGTTTTTTTTTGGCAACAGTCCCAAATATTCAAATTTCTGTAGGTACTGCATTTGTGAATGATTTGTGAATGTTACGTCTGCAAGTAGAATTGATCTAACAAATGCATTGTAATTGCCGAGACTCCACTTTTTGAAGTGATAAATCTCGTTATTCATCTGAACTTGTGTGAAAATAGTTACCGTTGATCAAGTAAATGATGTTTAATTGTATTGGCATTTCTAAAATTAATTTATGAGAGATATATCTCGAACACAATCATAGAGAAGTTTATAGAAGGTGTGAGAGTATAGCTATTGTTTTTAAAAGTATGACTCTGCGTGACACGACTAACAAATCCAGCATTTTTCACACGTCCTTCATAACTAGAATCTCTTCATTAACCATAATCTACATACTACTGCCTCACTCCGATCATAAATTAAGCTCCACCCACGTCGCACTGGCCAGTGTGAATGGGAGTTCTAATGCAAAGTCGAATGTAATGTACAGCTGCTATGAACGATGACTCCGCGCGTACGGTGTATTGTACGTGTACATACACTTCCGCTATTTGCTTTTGTCAGACCGCAAATTAAATGGGTAGCACCCCGGGATTACTACCCCCGTAATCACCACTCTCCCAGCCATCTCTATATCCTTTTGTTTACTTAGTTGGATCAGGCTCTATTAATAGGTGTAGAGATATTAAACTGCGCAGGTACGGGTAGTTATAGAGGAAAAAAAACAGTGGAAGCGAACGCAGAACCAATGCTTTAAGCCGACTGTACTGCTGTGTCTTTGATATATTCTCATACAGTATGGTGGTGAGTGTATTTTCCATTATACTGTACCAGGAGGAATAAGATTCTTTGTCCCATCTTGAATTCTAAAGATCTGTATCCATGATTGAGGCTTCGTTTTAGGTGGGCATAATGAAACAGTTTTGATTGCAAACAGGTCAACACCCACCCACCGGACCTAACCAAAACTCCAGAGGGCCCCACAATAACTCATGTCGGAGAAAATCGGCATTTATGCCCCGCGTTTAACGACGCG
>JZLH01S0231561.1:2814-25787 GCA_001188425.1 Eucidaris tribuloides | reverse complement strand
TTGTATGGTTCTGTGACGTTTAGTGCAGCCATCCTCAAATTGTGTTAATCCGCCATATCAAAAGGCGAGATACACCCCTCGTGGCTTGGTTTGTGATCGGTGTGGCGTCCGCATCCGCCAACAAGCATTTAAATTTAAATACTGCTAGTTGAACCTGTGCGTCATCGTGGTATGGCGTTTTCCGGTCAGCTCTTGAACCATCCTGACAAAAAATATAACCTGCAATATGTGATAACAACTTTGTTTTGTATCGCTTGCTGAGGGACAAATAACTTCCTAATGAAAAGCGGTAATGGCAGTACTTTGTATTTAATTCTACTCTGTCAATCAAGCACTCGATTAATTTAAAACGGGTATAGCTGACATTTAGTGAGATATTTTACAAAGTGGTCCTTAGAAATTACATTTATTGAGACGGAATATATTCCATTCCTTTTAAAAGTAATTGACTGTGATGAAAGTGTGTAAAGACTATATCTTGCGTAAATGTGGTATAACAAACACACCTTGAAGAGAGTGAAGTCTTCATTAATGACTGTGTTTTAATGACGCGTGTCTCGTGAAAACTAAAAGAGAATTTTCTATGTGTCACAACAACTTATCTTGGCAAAAGCAAAAAAAAAAAAAAATGGAATGATGGGTATAGACAATGGTACAGCCTGACCTACATTTCACTCTTGCTATCGTGTGAAATGAAATGTCAAACAGCGAACCAAAAATTTATAGACAACAGCCATGGAAACACATCGTACTGGATGCTTTTCAGTAGTACACATTATTTCACCCATTATCCAGGCGTTGCAGTGCTTTTACGTCTTGTACGACATCGACAACTCCACAATGGTCGTGAATTTCCGCGATAAGAACATCGACAAATAGAAGGGAAAAGGCAACACTTTAATAACGTTTAATATCAATCATGTTATGTTCTGAGGACTGCGTACATACACCAAGAATGCCATGGTGACACCTAAAACCAGTGATTATTTCAATTGAGCACATTTATCATGTTTATAGCGCATGGAAATAAATATTAAATTTGCCACTTTTGTTGCCAGTATTTGATCTGAAATCGGATGTAATGTTTCACCCACGTACAGCCGATGATGAGCAAATAACACGTTCGCAATGCACCAACTTTTACAGTGTCCGTGTCCTTCACAGTGTAACATTATCAAGCAGGGGCGTACCTAGACCTTTTTGAGTGGGGGGGGGGGGGTGTAAGAGCCTAATTACCGACAATTTTTTCCGCAAATTACCGACGGCAAACGTCTATACATTACAACCGTATAAAGCTCTTGGCATGTTCAATTATGTATCCTAATCAATTTTTACTGCACCCCTCTTACACCTTGTTAACAATTTCATTCTCCATTTGAAATAAGCACATAAATCTTGTATTTTTGCTGGAGTGCAAAAAGGTGTGGCGATTGTTGATTGATAATGAATTGGGGGAGGGTCTGGGAGGGGGGTTCCCCTCCCAGGGTGAGAAAATTTGATATTTTTGGCCTTAGAAAAGTGTGTTTCAGGGCCATATTTCATTTTTCAATTTTGTCAATAATTGCCTTTTTTTTGTCTCTTTGGTTTGTAAAAAGGTTTGGCAATTGTTGATATGGCGTATTAAAATTGGGCGAGGGTCTGGAGGGGGAACGTCCCCTCCCAGGGAGACCGAAAATTTTACATTTTTACCTTTTGAAAATGTGGCGTTTTCAGCGGCTATTTTTTCATGAAGGAATACATAATTGGATTTCTGTGCAAAGTTTGTTGCGAATGTTGTGTTTTGTGACAAATTGGGGAGGGTCTGGGAGGGCATTCCCTTCCCAAGGGTTCGAAAATTTGACATTTGAGCCTTGAAAAGGTGTGTTTCAGGGTTACAGTTCGTTATTCGAAGGTTCGTCGCTATTCGAAGGTTAGTTATTCCGAGGTTCGTAATTACCGAAAACACGTAAATTGCCAATATACTCGATAGTTCGTTAGTCCCGAAAACGAAATAAGGTTCATTACTCCGAAGGTACGTTTCGAGCCTTGCGAATAACGCAACCTTCGGAATACGAACATCCCCTGTTTCAGCGCCCATATTTCATGAAGGGAATGCATGATTGGCCTCTCTTTTGTCTTGCAAAAGGAGCTGTGTGGCATTGTTTATTATTTTGGGGGGTCGGCAGGGGAGTTCAATACTTAGGATGAGCTAACAGAATTATAATCATTTATCATAAAGTGAATTTATTATAGCGCAGAGGAGCAAGCGAGCGAAGCGTAATCAGCATGCAGTTTTCAAGCGTCTAGGAACGCTATTCTTTCAGGTATATAAATGTTATTTCTATATGTATCGACAACGAATGTGATTTCCAGAATGGTGAAAAATGGTCAGGGGAGGCAAACTATATACAATATTATTAGACCCTTCTTTTTATTTTTTTTAATTAGTTCTGGCTTGAGTTCCTTCTTTTGAAATCTATTACAGAGTCATTATGTTGACAACATTTGTTTTCGAAGTCCTTTTTCAAATTTGCCGGATGTAGATTCATTTTCAACTGCGTTTCGGTTTTTCATCTTATATTTCAATAAATTTCCCTTCTTTTATTATGCCATTACATTTATGATAGCAATTTGTGGAAAGGAAGTTTATAAGTATGATTAAATTTGCGAGCGAGAGGAGCGAGCGAGTTTGCAAAATTTTACGCATTTTTTTTACATTACAGAAATTCAATTTGCATGATTTGTTGGGTTATTGAGGAATTTTGTTGACACAAAGATGGAACGTGGTTCTCTGTTCTATTATGAACGCACAGACGCTTGATAATACATTTACCGACAAAGTTATATTAACGACAAATCACCGTCAACAAAATCTTGGTCGTTATTGCGATGCGAGCAGAGCAGCGAGTTTGAAAATTTTTGCGTTTTACACTTGCAAAAGTACCATTTTTGGCCTTGTTTTGTCGGTATTGAAGACATTTTGTCACGGTAAATTAGATGAACGTCGATCTCTTTTACGACGACCATTTGAGTTATTTATAAAATGATTGACAAATCATCGGCAAAGCTACCGATCAACAAAATCCTTCGGCGTTATGCGAGCGAGCAGACGAGGCAGAGTTTGAAAAATTTTGAATCGTTTTATTACACTTTCAAAAACTGCCATTCTTGGCTTATTATTTTCTCAGTACTATGAGCACATTTTGTCGGTACAAGATGACGTGGTTCTCTTTTTCTATTTATGACGACGTGACGTTTATGATAATATGACTTAAATTACCGGCAAAGCACGTCAACAAATCTGGTCGTTCATTGCGAAGCGATTTTGAAAAAAATGCGATTTTAGCCTTCAAGAAAGTTGCCATTTCTTGGCTTATTTTTCGTCGGTACTTGATACATTTTGATCGCGTTTACAATGTCTTATATGTACCGACAAACTCGGAATAATGCATTAATTGAGAGAGTAGGCAATTGTCCCATTGCCCTCCCTTTGTGCTACGCTAAGATGATTTTTTCTCTTCTCTTCTCCCATTTCTTCGTTTTTTTCTTCTTTTCATTTTCTTTGTTTCCTTCTCTCTTTTTTCTTTCTTTTCTCCTCTTTTTCCTTTCTTTTCTCTCTCTCTCTTTTCCTTTTCCTTTACTTCTTTCTCTTCTTTTCCCTTTTTCTCTTTTCCCTTCTTTCATCTTTCTTTTATCCTTCCTATCTTTTTTTTTTCTCACGCCCTTTTTTTTTTTCATTTTTCCGACGGCAGCGCAGATTTTACGACATATCAGAATCAGTGGGGGGGTGTCACACCCCCACACCTCCCCGGTAGTGTACGGCCATTTATCAAGCACATACAAACATACGAAGCGAGACGTTATTTAAGAGGTAAAGGAGATATGTTATTAAAACAATGACATCTAAGCGTTCTAAGCTTACTGCTTATTATTTATATTTAACCCAATTTATGAGTAAAATGACACCTATCAGAATATTTTGATAACATTTCATATCAATATTTTGAAAACTCCACGTTGACTTGAACGATGTATAAAATAAGTCACCGTTGCACTAAAACTGTGAGTATGCAGGATTTGTAGTTTGGAGGAGTAACTTTACCCCCTTATTGTGCATACCAGAATAAGGTATTTCTTCAGTGTATTGTCTCCTAACAGGGCAAGAAAAAAATCCCCATACATTACCAAAAATGAGTTTTGGAGCACATTGGTTTCTGCCTGGCCCACTGTTCGACGGGTCACAGATGGTGGCTTCCTAAATTCTGACGATGGGTCAACTATCCTCCCTTCTGGATCTAGAGATTTCACAATGTTTCCTCGGCTGCGCGTGGGAAAATAGCTCTTTCAACATTATATCGTCGGTATAGAACCAGAAGGGCGCTATCACTGTACAAAGTCAACGGCATTAACGCCCTTCTGGTTGTCAATGTATTTTACATTAACGCCCTTCTGGTTCTATACCGACGATATCAGGATAGTCTTATGCCATTGTCCTCGCCGTCAGTTAATGTTTGCTCACTATCGGAGACATTTAAAACCTTTTGTCGCGTTTTCCATTCAGTTGCTTCATGTAAGATGTTCATGTTGCCGTCATTTGCCAAATCTATAATGATGCGCTAAACGAACGTTTTCTGTTTGCTTTTTTAAAATGGTACCAAACAAAGCCACTTATTCAAATAATAGTCTTGTAAGTCTGCAGTTTTTCATATCAAACGAAGCTTTTAACAGTTTGACAGATGATAACTTTTATCGAAAGAAAATTAATGGATGTATTCACTCTTATTATTTGAAGGCCTGGAATGGGTTTACAGGTATACTTGAAAAGCTTATGACTTAATAAGATTGACTTATATTTTTCTTTGGTGTCACGATGCTGCAAGCTCTATATACGACGCTTTTAAGAGCTGGACAGGTAATAATTTTTATCAGAAGTAAAGCAATAAACGTGTTCACTTCCATTAATTGAGGGCCTGGTTTAACAGGTATGCTTGAAATGCTATTACTTAAGATTGAGTTACTTCTGTTAGATGTCATGATGCTGTATAGATCTTTACATCGTACTTAATCCTTTCAACTCAGCTTCGTGGCAACGATAAAGAGGTGAAAAAAAAAACATTTTAACAAAAAAGCAGCGTTAGATCTTTCGTTGGTATTTGGAACGATATGAGGCATACATAAATAACATCAGATTAAAAGACGCGGTGTTTCATTAATCGAACGGTATTCGGTACAAATATTGATTGATCATAAAGGTAAGTATACGTATTCACGCGTGCGCTTCATTGACTGTGTGTGTGTGGGAATCATCACAAAAACACACTTGGACACAACAAATAATACCAATATCAACCTAAAACCTATTCCATCAAATTTAGAATAGAGTCAAATGTCATTCTACATCGCGATTCTAGAATGATTTTCCGGGTAGGCTTCCAGACTAAAAAAAGTCCCTCTCAAGACCACGTGGATTACAATGTAAGTGTCAACAAAAGCAAGCTTGTAATGTAACAGCACAACAGTTATATGGACATTGCACAATATCATAATGAAGTGTCATTTATCAGCACTTCAGCTCCATCATATCGCAACTTCTATAAACTTACACATAATCCCCTCACTCGTACTCTCCAATTATAGCACCATCATCTCATCCACATTGCCGATGCAACAGCCAGCACCTTAGATACAGATCACACAGTGTGGTCGCACCCGCCCCCATACTATCCTAACCCTCTCCTAATTCACATCCAGTATACTGTGTTTTATATTTTGGAATGCAATATATTTTTCTTGACTTATACCTCGTGTTTTGTATTATATTGTGGTTTATTAAGAATGATATATTTTGTTAATCATACCTTGTATTTTGTCTTCACATGGTCGTTATGTCATAATAAAATGACAGTGAATTATTTTGTATTGAAATGATTATAATTTAATAATCACTTAGCTAGAAGAGGAAAGGCAAAATGTCAGAGAAAATTAATTTTAAATTCATTTAAAAATGATATAACAAAACATTAAGCAGATTAAATTATATCACTGCCAAAAATGTAGTTAAACATAACACCTATAGTCTTTGCTAATATAGATAACGAAAAGGTGTTATCTTTCAACTATCGGTGTTGAAGAGGATCTAGAGTATTGGTTGATGATGGAAAATCTTTTATCAAAATTCCACATTTCATTGGTTTCCAGGTGAAAGTATTACATTTCCACCTCCGTACCCCAGTTATAATATAAATTAAAATTGTCCCACATATTGATTTCTGTGTTAGTATTTTGTCAGCAGTGGGATTTATGTAGAGGATTTGTTAAAAATAAAGTGTTCTGCTGTTTTCAAAATAATACTCTCTACTGTAGAGTGACAGTTTCAAAATACCACATGTTCACAGAGAAGGATTGTGAACAGTTCATATTAAAATTACGTTGTCCTGCAAGTACTCGATCTTATCTTTAAATATAGTAATACTCTTGATTTGGAAGTAATTCGTTTAGCGTTTAAATAACATAGCAGAGTGTTTCAAGTTAACACAATGGCTGGTATCTACGGTACATTTGCCAACACTACAGATGATAACATTGACACCGAGTATTACAAAGTGTACAAATATTAAATCAGGAAAAACCAACAACTCTTCCTTGTATCCATAGGAGAAAAAATCCAACCCAAAGATGAGGCAAACGTTTGACATCGAGTATGGGATTTGATTAAAAAATACATATTTTCCGTAGTAGAATGATTTCAATGAACCAGATACAGTTTATTTTATTAACTCAATCAAGTGTCAACATATTTTTACGGTATTTTTGGTATTTGTTGATTTGATAACATCAAGAGTTGATCAAATAAATGAAATACAGTCATGTGAATTATGGACATTCTAAATTTAAATCCCAAAGATTACATAGCATGAGATACAACAAATACATGCAACTGTTGAGAGTAATAAAAACAACTAAGAACACATGGAAATTTGATAATGGTAATGCACTGGCAGCTGGACTTCCAATAAATTATTGTAGCCAAGTGTGAAACTTTTTTTCCCCATTAGTTACTGACTCAATGCTATCAAGAATTGATAAAACGAAAATAAAATTCACTCAGCTGTAATGTGGACGTTTAAATTGAAACCCAGACGACTTAAAGCACACACAACGACTAATTAAAAATAAGCATACATGGACATTAATTTATGACGGGCAGCTGGACTCCCAATAAATTATTGGAAATCTCCCACAGTATAATTATTTTCCAATAGTAAAACGTATTTAAAGGCCGGTGTCTCTTTGCATACCTAAAATTTAACATTGTGCATAGAAGAAAATGTTATTTAAGAACATTCGGTAAAGTTTAGGAGCTAGAAACGCAATTTTAGTGGAATTACAGCATGTGCTTACGCAGGATTTTGCCAAGGGGGGGGGGGGGGAGGGTGTTCATCTGCGGCCAAATCCTAGGTCTATTTTTCCCGGTCACGCCAGCCGCCGAAAATTTGTTCAGCGGGGAAGGGGGGGGGGGGATAGTAACGAAACATTTTCACTCCAAATCCTGGGTCCAAAATTTGTCCCGGTTACGCCAGCTGCCGAAAAGTCACTATTTTGGCCGACTGCTAAAGAAAAATCAACATTTCTTTCATGTTTAAATGGTTATTTGAGATTTCAAACACCACCCATTTGATAAAAAAAATGCTTACATTTTCCGGAAAAAGGGGGGGGTGGGGGGGTTGGTTTGGGGTGTTAACATCCTCTTTCAGCTAAAGGGGGGGGGGGCTGTTTGAACACCCCCCAAAAACCCATACGCGTATGAATTACAGTAAATGTTAGACTTCGATTTGATTTTTTTCTCAAATGACAAAAATTGTATCGTCTTATAGTCTATTTTAGTGTATGCATGGAGGTCTTGCATGGACAGTGCCACTGAGTGCTAAGTGCAATAGAAGTGTACACATAGATGACCTTGCATTCCTTTTGTGTCTGACACGTGCCAGCAGTAGGTCAACCGTCTGGTATCATACACAGTATTGTAATAAGCCTGAAGTGAGTTTGAAACTTTGTGTCTGGAACATACATGTATATACAATACACAAGTAGTGGTTTGTTGCTCATGTTTCAAAATCTAGGTAATTTCTGATTTTCAGATTTCACAGGTAAGTTCTTTATATAAAATGAGATTCCCTTCCTTTAACTGCTATATTACTGCACTCTACAAAAGAGTGGGGTATTAAATCTAAATTGAATACTCAAGGCGTTGCCTAATATACAGCGTGTTTCTACTGAAGCTAGTTTTCCGGAATGAACCGGCTAATGGAGGAGAAGATCTCAGTAGAAACATACCTTCTCCGCCACTATATCCATCTTTTAACCGAGAAAGTTTCGCCGATATTTATCCTGCTTTTTGCACATAATAGCGCAGAAAGATACCGTAAGACGTCAATAGAAACAGATCTTCTCCGCCATTATCCGTCTTTTGCCGGTGAGAAACCAGAAATAAACAAAACCACGTGATCGGAATACATGACCCCTTGCTGCAGTGCGCGTGTGTTTAATTGAGCATAAATTTGACCTCGGTCATCCCGCAATACCTTGCAACAACCCAGGTCAACGGACTCTTACCCGGTAATCGTACGATCCCGGTAGGATCGATCGTGCTTTGCGGAAAACGCAATTCAATAGAAACAGACCTTCTCCGCTAGGCTATTTGCCGGTTAAATTTTATCCGGATAAATACGGTAGGCTCAATAGAAGCACGCTGATAGACACCAATTATATATTATTGAATTTCAACACTATAATTATATGGATGTATATAAACACCGAAAGAATGACTTCTGACACCAAGAATAGTACATTTAGCACAGAGTGTTGAATTAAACACCACCACCACTTCGCCATCTTGAAAGTATAAATTGACAAGTTTGAAAGAAGTAAAAACATACCAAAAGAATCAAAATAGCTGACACATATACAAATATATATATATTGGCTATAGAGTTTGTATCATGGCTGGTAGGAGTCGTCCTTAATTTGTTTAAATGATGAGAAACAAGCATGCTTGTACCAGTACTGAATTGATGTATGACCCTGACTCAAATTAAACCCATACAAAGCCACACAACAAATTATGACCGTTACAGAAATTTCCGACAGCATATTGTAGAACAAGGAAGAAGTGTTTGACCTTCGGATTTTCACAGTAGATACTCCAAACATTCTTTATTCTAGTTACTTTTGGGTATGTATATAGAGAAGTCCTTTTCATTTTATGGATGAGCAAACCATCAAATTCATGCTGAATATACGAATTACATGCATGACTGTTGCTCTGGCATGATGTCTTTCAAATTTTGCAGAATGCGCGTCTTTGCCTGGTCTCTGTAACAATAAATCAATGGATTTACAGCAGAACAAGTACTGTAACTTTTAAAACACAGGGTATCTTTTTTTAATGATATTCCAATATGCTCGATTAAAATATAATACTCATTTCTATAAACAGCTTTTACAATATTTCAATAAATTCTTAGTATTATTGAGAAAAGGATCACAGAAGATGTCCTTTCTATTTCATGAATGAGCAGAAACCATCATCTAAAACTGTAAGATATGAATTTCATACATGATTGTTGCTCCGGCATGATGTCTTTAACACGTTGTATATTGCTCGTCGAAACACCTGGTCCTTGTAACAATAAATTAATGGATTCACAGCTGAATTGGTGCTATAACTTAAAATACCCAGTTTCCTTACGGTACATCCAATATATTGGATCAGAATCCACAAGTAACACCAGTATGTGCTCCACGCAGATCGGGGACCAGCAAAGAACGAAAACCCCACCAAGAAAAAGGATCGTTTTAACTGCCTTGATTTTCCCGCCATCTCCTTCATTGACGTCCGCTCGAAATACAGCCTCACGGTTGGCTATCCGGTGCGACTGTTTCACAGCAATCCGCAAGATTCGGACATTTAGTAAGACTAAAGTTAAACAAGAAGTAAACATTGTAGTGGAAATGAAAATATTGAATGCTATTGTTGCTCTATCTATATAATGTTGACCAGTACAGTATATGCTTTGAACGTCACTGTGCATTTTAGAGAAAACAAAAGCAGTACAAAAGACGATGCTTATTAACCATAAGACCAAGATAATGATTGAGATCCTTTAATTAGTGACCAGACCAACGTATCGTAATGGCCTGGTGATAGCGATATATCGGTCAGCAGTTACAGCAAAAAGATGAAAGAATGATAATACACTAAACAAATAGGTGAAGATTGCAAAATATCTGGCTTTGGTCAATGTGCACGTAATTTCATTGTGAACAACAATCCGATAAATATCCAGTGGTAAGGCTAGGACTCCTGTTAGTAAGTCAGCAACAGCTAGGTTTGAAAGCAAAAGTTTTGAAGGAGTTCGTAGACGACAATCCTTGTAAACCGCCACGACAACCACCGTGTTTCCAGTTAGTATAACCAGGATAATTGGTACCATAACAGCAATTGTCACAGCTTTGTCGTATGCGTATGCTTTGAAATAATCTGATGAATTGCGTACATCCATATCGAAGTCACAGATTTCCAGTCAAGGAAATTTGTTTTCAAAGTCCGTAGAGTAGAAATAAGGGAACGTCGCTTAAATGGTTAGCAGTCTTGGGATGGGCGAGTTCTAGAGAATCTCAATCACATTATAACAACATGTGCGATTTGGTGTCATTACTGAGGGGATAAGATTACCTGAGGCTTCAGATATATTCATAAAACGGCATGCAGATACTCTTCGTCAAATGCACCTCGGGTTGAATGGATGTCACATTTACACACAGAAGAACACTAACCAGCGCTTGGCTGATTCTAAATATAATATCTGTACTGTCAATTCAATTGTGTTTAAAAGAGGCATCAGAGTTTATTGCAGATAGGTCTCTAAGGTTCTGATTGCAATTGTCTGTCAAAGAACAAAGAGGTTGACGATCCGAAAGAAATTTAATGACAGCTGCCATTGTATTTTCTCTCAAGTTATATCTTAAGTGTGGAGCGTGTGACACACTACCGGTATATTGACTGCAGCATTCAAAGCGAGCAGCCACCGTGTCTATTAAAAAGTGGACTATTATGGAAAAAGATTTAGCAAACGAAAATTTTAAAATACTTTCCTTTAGACATTGTGTCCTAGAGTCTAATATTTATTATGCAATTATCTGATTATTGGCATAGACAATATTTCACCAAACTCAGCACACATCCAACATGTACAAGGGAAGCCTAAGGCAGTATAGTGTGTTTTTATATCTGAGTTTTGAAACATTGTATCTAAATTAGAGAATTATACATGGATGTTTACAATTATTCATCTAAGATTATAAACCATCCATCGTTCGCCGAATATGTAAATGTGTGTGCGAACACTTTCTAATATCATTCTTACAAATCTTGCTGTTACCGTTCTATTAACTAAATTTATAGCAATACCGCTATACTTGTTTTGGACAACTACGTGAAATGATTTTGTGCGTCTGGTGATTAAAGAATAGAATTAAGTCAAGACAAGATTAAACAAAAAAATATTTTTTATTTATAGTATATGCACACCATGAGACGTACAGCTGCGTACACGAAGTAAAAATAAAAAGGTAAAAGCATGTCTTCGCTGTTTTAATAAAAATTGAGAATTGAAAGAGCTGAGCCAATATCAAACAGGTAACAATGTATCAAATATTCATCTGACACAACTTTTAAAGAAACTGGCAATGATTGAATTCGGATTTATAGTGTGAATTTCGTGTATTTGCGTCATAAGGTTCGAGTAAATGTCACACTTTCTAAAATAGTCAATCCATGTTGAAAAAAAATCGCTGCTGGAAGTCCATTTACCTGCCTAGTATGAAATCACTCCGGGAACGGTGAGACTATTAACGTTTTCATAGAGAAAGTACATTCAGCCATAAGCTCTGAACATTATTAGGAATCCACACCATGTGACTAATGGAGGTAATGTAGGTAACAAAAATGAGCGTTTGATATATATTTTCTGGAACTAGAGCAAGTTACGAGTGTGAGCTTTAAAATCAATCCAATAATTGGAACGCTCTTAGTTGGTACTATAAAGTTTTATATCATTTGTCACGTATTTGTCTTATGCACCGGAAGGCGTCCATATTTAGTTATTGTGTGTAAGGGATCCAAATTCGTTTAAACGATTGAATATAACATAAGTTCATTTTTGTTGCTGCAATCGCTGATTGAAATGGGGATAAATTAATACGAATACCGATATTAAAGGTGTAACATGATTCTACAGAAGATTATTGTAGTATTATAATTATAGTATTATACAAATAATGACTGGGCGGAGGTCGTTGCATCAAATTACCAGCCCGTGGTTATCTTGAAAAGATTATTTTTGCAATCACCGACATCGCAGTCATTATTTGTTTTATTCAACGTTTTGACATTTGTTGATGAAATTTAATGTGGTTTTTTTTTTTTTTTAGGTTGATTGAAATTGCCTTTCGGCCCATATTTCACGTTGCGTATTGGCATGCGCATGCGCGCGATCGATGCGACGCAAGGCGTCCATGTCAATGACCGTATGAATGAATGAATGAACGAATGAATGAATTTTATTAACTTTCTTATATGATCCACAGTGGGATATTGGAGAAAACGATATAATAAAGGATATCAATGACAATCACATCACAGTTGATATCAACTTGGCCGTTGCCATGGTGTCTTACAATCGGAATCGTACGTTTAACAAACTGAGGCGATTAGTGGTTCTGTTAACAATGATGTCATGTGAGCGTGTCTGAGAAAGTATATTTGAAAACTGTAATATCAATATTTGACAAGATCGTGATGGTCTGTAGAATCGTGTTTAATTTCATCAAGGCACGAACTAATGAATTCTCGAGTAATTAGAAACTCACCTGGAAGGATGTGACACCATGGCAACAGCCAAGTTGATATCATTTTTACATCTCAAAATTAATCGTTTTCCGAAACTTTGTTACAGGCTGCAGTTTATTTGCTCTCGAGAGAAATTACGCTGGTAACACGAAAAGGAGATTCAGTTACATTGACAAACAAAATTGAAATCAAAATCGCCTTTACAAGCCACTTTTGAAAATATTACAGCAGTGTTTTGCAGCAAGCTCGAATGAAATGATGGGCAATAAGGCATCGCTGACGGGAGAGTCAGGTAATATGTGACTGTGCATCCTCATTTCACCCAGAATAAGTGTACACAAATTCGTTTTACGCCATGTTGCTAGCGTTGTACTCCGACAAAGAAAGGCCGAAATACATAACTGCTACTCTACCGTATACTTGCTGGTTCCTGAAGCAGTACATTTATTTTTTTGAATCATGGATGTTTACAATTATTCATTAGAATTTATAAAAGAACGATCATTCGGTAATTCGGTACTCGTGACTGTCATGGTACCCCTAATCCTTCTCATAGTTACAGGTAACACGTTCGTCATCTTGGCGGTGTACAGAAATCATAGTCTACGAACTCCTTCAAATCTAGTTCTCACAAGTCTCGCTGTAACTGATCTATTGACAGGACTTCTAGCATTACCGTTAGACTTACATCGCATAACTACGCGAAGTGATTTCATGTGTCGAATGATAAATGCGAAGTTCTTTACTGTCTTGATGTCGTGTTTCGCAGCTCTTTCCATCTTGCATCTTGCAGCAGTCACCGCTGACCGTTACATTGCCATCACCAAACCACTGCGATATGCCGATCTAATTACGAATGAACGGGTGGCAATAGTTATCTTATCATTATGGTTGATAAGCTTTGCTTATGGTGGATTGTTATTGATGAATGATGACCCTGAAGTAAAAAGCGTCTTTTGCACGGGGCAGCGATATAACGATGCTACGACAGTAATGTTTCACGCCGTCGGCTTGCTTCTCATATTCATTCTTTTCATTTTCTTATTTTCGCTGAATATTCAAATCTTGCAGATCGCACTCAAACAGTCCAAGCGAATAGCGGATCTCGCAGTATTTCACGGAAAGGTTAATGCAGTCAACAGGGGAAAACTCAGAGCAGTAAAAACAGTATTTCTGGTAGTTGTAATCTTCTCTTTTTGCTGGGCGCCAACATCTGTGTTACAATTATTAATTTTGTTTAGTAAGTGTGGACCAAACTATTTGAATTTTATGAGGAAATTGTCTGTTTTCTTTTACGGTGCAAGTTCTGCCGTAAATCCACTAATATATTGTTTCAAAGATCTTGCTTTTCGGCGCGAATTTCACAACATAGTTAAAACCTTATGGGAAATCATCAGATGCAAAAATGATTTGAAATAAATTTATGCGCATTTGTTTAGCAAATATTGCAGTTACTGCCATTGAAATCCATTGTAGAAGAGTAATTAAAATGGACATGACTTGAAATATTTAATCAACACATTTTCCTTAATGTAATTTTTCTGTAAGAATCGTAATTTTGTCTGCATAGCGGTACTTTTTGCTTGAAAATTCACGATTAGCCATTTCAACGATAAAATTCAAAGAACTAAGCTAATATTAAACAGGTAATATCGTGTCAAATATTCATCTGACACAACTTTTAAAGAAATAGGAAAAGAATTGAATTCAGAGTAACAGTGTGCATTTCGTATTTACGAGTATACAACTGGAAAGGAAGACGTCCTTGTGTAGTTATTGTGTGTAATGGCTCTAAATTCGTTTAAACATTTCAATATGCAATAATTTTATTTCATATCCGTTGCTGCAAACGCTGATTTTAATGAGGGTTACGATACTAACATCGATATTAAAGGTGGAACGTGATTCTACAGAAGACTTAATTGTATTTTTGCTTGTGACATGTTTCAATCAATATAAAAAAATGCAAAAAAATATATCTCTAAAGAGTGTTTTGCCATATATACAGTGTGTCTCAAAAATAATTGTGCAAGTCAAAAGCGTCCCCCTAGGTAATGAGAAAAACATTTTTGTGACGTCATGCTTACATCACCTTCAAGGGCATAGTCTTAGCTTTCAAATGCCGTTTGTTCTGTTCAATTTGCTTGTTTTAATCTTGAGATATGTTCAATAAACAACGAAAAGGTAAAATCACAAATGTGCCACTTTTACTACAGTCAATATAGCATCAGGCCTTCTTCCTGTAAGAGTGACACAGTTGTGATTCCACCGTTTTGTTGTTTACAAGATATCTCGTTTTTGACAACTTAAAACAAGCAAATTGAACAGAACAAACAGTATTTGAAAGCTAAGACTTTGCCCTCAGATGTCAACGTAAACATGTGTCACAGCAGTATTTTCTAATTGTCAAAGAGGGCGCTTTTCACTTGAAAATTTTTTTTGAGACGTGCTGCAGCATGTCTCAAAAAATGCTGCAAGTAAAAAGCGCCCTCTTTGGCGATTAGAAAATAATATGGTGACATTATGTTTACATCACCGTTAAGGGTAAAGTCTTAGCTTTCAAATGCCATTTGTTCTGTTCAATTTGCTTGTTTTAAGTTGTCAAAAACGAAAGGTTGGAATCACAATTTTGTCACTTTTACTCCGGACTGCAGTAAAAGTGGCACAATCGCGATTTTACCCTTTCTTATTCAAATTATTATCTCAAGATTAAGACAAGCAAATTAAACAACACTAACGGTATCTGAAAGCCAAGACTATGCACTTTACGTTGACGTAAGCATCATGTCATAAGAGTATTTTCTAATTGCTAACGAGGGCGGTTATCACTTGCCCATTTTTTTTTCAGACACACTGTATATATATATAAAACTCACTTATTTGAGTAGGAAGCCCAAGTTTAGTTTTGGGGATTTTTTGTTATTTGAAAGCTTTATGCCCCAAAGAACCTTGCAATAATAGATTCTGAATGTCTGTAGTTTTTTTTAATTATTTAATGAAAAATCTCGTGTGAACACCCCCAAAATTTTACATTATAGCATCTTAAGGGTTAAAAAGGATTTAAGGTTACATGTGTTATACCTCATCTGAAAGAGCAGACCCGGCTCTTTCAGATGAGGTATAAGTCATATAACTTTTTTTTTGTCTTTAATTTTTTTAAAATTAATTAATGAAAAATGTCGGGGGGGGACCCCCGACATTTTTGACCATATTTTACATTACAGCATCCAAAGGGTTAAAAATGTTACAAGTCCATATTGAACTCAATTCTGGATTCAAAACATCACTGTTATCATCAAAAAGTTAAGTGCATGTAATAGTGTTTTGATCAGATTTGATAAACCATATAGGTCTGATATCCTCAACGGAATACGAGTTCATCCACACTCTTATATTTACGTTGTCAATTCAACCTGGTAAGAGTCAAATTTGACTCAGAAATAGAGCCATCTGAAAAAATGGCTCCTAGCAAAACGTCTTGAAACTCGAAACCACAATTTCCGAGCCAAACATTGGAAATCACCATCCGAGTCTTTTCACGAGTCAATATGACAATTTGGGTAACAAATGACACGGAACCTAATCAGAAAGCCAGGGAAAAGGACCATGTACGCACAAATTGGAGCGAAAAAAAAATTACTTGGGGGAAGGAGTCACAATTTTGGCTTTGCAGAAATAATAATCATTTCGGATATGAGAGATTAAAGAGTCTATTGCAATTTTTGTATTTCACAAGAACAATACATATTGTAGAAAATTTATAGATATTTTATACGTTCTGCTGACCACCACGTTGCGTAAGAATTTGATTTGCAAGTGCTGTCACGTGACATTTTTCTTATGTGCAACTTATAATTGATGACAAGGAAGTTTGTCAACAACACTTATGATGATTAATTACATATTATCCTACATTGTGTCGTATTCAGTCATGTTGTGTAGTTATTATGAAGTGTGTTATTATATATCATTAATATTGTATTTTATGCCATGCATGTAAACGACATGAATTTCTTTATGGACAATAAATATGAATATAAATACTATTGAAACCCCTAAAAGAATTAATTTAAAACTAATATACTACGTTTGAATTCAGAGTGAAAGAGTTAATTTTTGATAAACATCTTATAAATTTTACAATTTCAGGACTGAATTGAGTGGAGATTGTAGACTGAGCCTTTTAATCATTTCATGTGGAAATAAACATGTCTCTTTTTTCTTAAGCTCACCTCAAAAAACGTGAATCTTATTGCCATTAAGAGCAGTTTAATGAATCCACACCATGCGATTACTAGCTGAAAATTGATTAATCAGAATGAGAGTTTAAAACATGTCTCTTGGACTTAAAGCAAGTTACAACGTGCACTATTAAATCGAGAAATAAAGGTTAAATCGAGTAAGCTCTGAACTTATATTAAACATTATTTATTTGACACAAGTATTAAAATGTAGAAAACGGATTGAATTCAGAGTAATATTGGCAATGTTGAGTATCCTTGGTGATTAATTAAGTAAATTCACAATTTCTGGGATAAATAAAAGTATTACTCCACGAAGAGAGAGTAAAGACTGAGCCTTGTGGTTAATCCATGTAAGAAAAGAAAAGTGCTATAATTCTCATACCTAACCTCACTATAAAATCACTAATTATAGAGGGTGAGTCTATTTATGTCGTTTGTAGAGAGAGTATATTACACCATTAGCTATGAATGAACCTACAACACGTGCCTAATAGCTGTAAATAGAGTGAAATGGTTTATTCTCAACTCGTTCTGGTGAGAGGTGTGCGAATAAAATCATTGTAAAAAGTGAAAAGTTCGCTCGTATTGAAGAGTACTAATTTGCCACGTATTAATTTGATGCAGTGGAAAACAGCCTTGTTTACTTATTGTTTGTACTGGCTCTACATTCGTTACACGTTTTAAGCGATTGAATATAGCGATGCCGTCAATTCAGTTTCACACCCATTGCTCTAAAATGCTGATTTAAATGAGGATACATTTATTAAGTCAGCCAATCGAATTCGTTTTCTTGTATTATTTCTAGAATTTTTTTTTATAATGAATAGAATGAAACTTACAATTTATTAACTAAAGTTTTAATACCATTATATCTATTTGCCTTTTTCAACACTGCTATACCCATAGTTTCCATGTTATGTTAAGTTTTGTTGTAATTTAAATAATCTTCTCACCCAATTTCTAGTTTGGGGTAAAAGCAACAGTTTTCACTCAATTTCTATTTCGGGGTAAAAGTAACAGTTTATAATGTGCAATATAGATTTATGTGATTTTATAAACTTTGACTATTTGTATTTTTAATGTCTAATTTCTATGTGCCCTGCATGTTCATTTATACGTCTTGCCCTGGGAATTCTATTGTGATGTGTAATGTACTGATATTTCGTTTGTATTGCAATGTATAGGTGTTTTCCTTTGTTGTTTTAATATATGACAATAAAGTGATGAATGAAGAAAGAACAGCAATTTTAAGGTAGAACATGATTCACACGCAGACAACCACAGTCCTGTCGGTTTTTTCCCATTACATTATTAATGCAGATATCGTCATGGTGGAGGTATTGGTGTAATTATGATAAACTTCACAACCAGACAAATCTCAGAAACTTATTAATTATTAAATACATGTTGTAATCAAAGTAATTCTTTCTTGGTTGAATGAAAGTGATTATTCAGCGAGGTGAAATGTGATGTAATAGATTTATTCATAAGACGCTCTCTGTATTTTAAAGGTAAATGACATGATTGGGGGTAGTCCTCAACTTGGGCTGAAACTACTCTAGAATCAAGAAAACTATGCAAGGATTCTCCTGTGAAAATCTTGTTGTCAAACGTTGACTCATTCTAAAATAAACAATGTCTATATCACTCGTAGCACGGAAACCTGCTGTGTGGCTCTCTATGGGGCTTATTTTTATCGTCCCCGGTAAAAAAAAGATACTCCTATGTTTATGCTTGATTCTCCTTAAGTAAACATAATTATAGACATATATCCTCCCCAGGTGGAGATCAACTCCTGCTAGTGTTATAGTTGTGTATATAATTTCAACTTGATTGGTCTTGCAGATTTTTCAAGTGTTCCCAATCATCATCACTTAACCTTCTAAGATTCGCATAAACGTCTGATCTATAATTTTAACAAACATGTCACTTCCGGTAATCAGCGATAGCCTGGTTGGTTGTGTCGCTGCCTGGAAAGCAGTACATGACAGGTTTGAGTCCCGTGGTTCTTTTTTCTGACATGTTTGTTAAATTATAGATCAGCAGTTGCGATCTTAAAATACAGAGAGCGTCATATGAATAATTCTTTCTTATTTGGGTTATTTTTCCCTTTCCAATATATTTCAGTTACAGATTATTGATCACGCGCAAAAAATGTAAACTCAGAGCGATTTCTATTCAAATTCAAATTAAAAGTAATATAACTCTACCACACCATCCTCAATTGATAAGTCCAAACACTAAATAATAACTGGTTCGGAATACATGTACATCCCAGGTTATAATTGGTAATCCCGTCAAAGAATAATGACTTTATCAGATCCGACACTTAAAGTCTCCGTAAACGGGCATTATTTGGAATGTGTCTCAACATTTAAGTGTCTGGGAGTAACTATTGATAGTCATTTGACATTTAAAAGTTATATTAAAAATGTATCTTTAATAGTGAAGCAGAAATTAGGAATTGTTCGTAGACTTCGAAATATTCTTAGAACCCATCATTTAACTCAGTTATATTGGGGTTATATACTACCTCAAGTCCTATTCTGTTGCAATTTATGGTCCAAGCGATCCCAGAAAAGTTTACACATTTTAAATAAGCTCCATAAACGAGCTGCTTATTTAATTTCCAGACACTTGTGGGAAACACCTTCTCAACAGGTATTTAGTGAACTACAATGGCCGAGTTTACCTGATTGGCCTGCTTAGTGTTTAAATGTATAAACGGTGTTTCGGCTTTAAATGTTGTTAATGGGTTTGTCTTTCTGGACGACGTTACCCAGAGGGAAACAAGAAGTAGCAACAAAAGGCTTTTAAAGTCACATCGTTGCCACACCGATTTTTATATGAATACATATGTAAACGCAGGAATTCGCCTATGGAACAACTCACGATTTTGTGTTAGAAACTCACAATCCTGTTTAGAATTTAAACGATTAATGAAGCACATATAAAGCGTTGGAGCTGTATTAATACCTTTGTCTATACACTCTAAAATGCATGGAATCGGAGTGGGTCATGGACGGCTGTAGTTTAGGGCCGGTCGATTTTTGGATTTAGATTGAATCTTAGATTTGAATTTTACGTATTTTTGACTAAACTGTAGGTGTGTGTGTGTGTGTCTGTGTGTTTGTGTGTGTATGTTCGTGTTTGTGTGTGTTTGTTTGTGTGTGTTTGTGTTTGCGTGTTTGTGAGTGTGTTTATGTGTGGTTGTGTGTGTGTGTTTATGTGTGGTTATGTGTGCGTTTGCTTGCGCGTGCGTGTGTATGTGTGTCCATGTGTAAGTGTGGGAGGGTTTATTTATGTGTGTTTTGTCTGTGTCTGTGTTTGCCTCAGTTTTATGTATGTGTGTCTTTGTGTGTGTGTGTGTATGTGATGGTTGTGTGTGTACATGTGTGTGTCTGTGTGTGCGTTGTATATACGTGTTTGTGTGTGTGGTTGTGTGTGTGTGTGCGTGTGTGAGTGTGTGTGTGTGGGTGCGTGTACATGTGTGTGCACGTGTATGTGTGGGCGTGGATATGTGTGGAGAGGTTGTATGTGTGTGTATTTTGCTTTTGTGCATGCTGGTGTGTTGTGTGTGCGTGTGTGTGTGTTTTTATGTTAGTGCAATACCTTGTGTTTACTCATTAAAATCTGCCCAGTTTTATAACTGTCACTTTAATTTACCTTTCTTTTATTGTCAATACATATCTTGTTTGTAATTGTACAATTTTGATGCATATTTTAAATTAATAATATTTATTGTGTATGTTTGATTTTGATACATTTGTTTTTACAAAAGGCCTCATGGGAGACCACATTTATATGAATGGGCCCCCTGATTTTACATGTTTTAAATATGCGAAATAAATAAATAAATAAATAAATAAATAAATAAATAAATAAATAAATAAATAAATAAAAATGTATCGTCATCGTCGTTCTACTCATGGCTCAGTACTCGTGACCCCATTGAGGAAAGCTCTCCCTTCGTGACGACACTGAGATTTTGAGTAGCAGCTGTATACTGACATGTTAGTTATAGAAGCAATGCCATCGGTCCACCCGAATCTTTTCCTTCTTCTCTTTCCTTCTATTTTTCCAAACATGATTGTTTTCTCCAGATTTTCTCCATCTCTCCTCGCAATGTGACCAAAATATTGAAGCTTTTGCTTCAGCACTATGTTGAAGAGCGGATGTCTGTCCCTAGTATCATGTTGAACGTTTTCATTTGATCTTTTGTTTATTTTACATGGAATGCAGAGCAGCCTTCTCCAGCACATCATCTCAAATGTGTTCTTAAAATAAATTACGAGTATACCATGTGAATAATCTGTATTTCAATACAAAACATCTCGTCAAAACATAACATAATCCGATGTGTGCCATACAAGAATACACAAATTAAACACGCTTTCGATATACGTTGAAAATTTCGGACAGATGGACACGTTCTAATTCACAAGTCCAAGATCCTGAATCCACAACCGAGGCTTGGATAGACCAAAAAGTACGTGTCTTGTGATGTATTTTCTGAAAAAAATTACATAAGAAAGTTTTACATTATAACACATGTTGCTGCCCTAGACCCTACATAACACATATCCAACATCTTGTCTTACTGCATAAAAATTCATATTAACGCTAGTTTCGTTGATGTTTTGTGTTTCATTGTTCCCTCCCATAGGTTCCCTTATTCCGCTAGTTTCCTTGATGTTTTGGGTTTTCGACCCAGTTGTGTTTGATTGACACTTGGTGTTTCGTCCTTTGTTGTTTGAGTTACATATTGTTTCTCGTTGCTGGTATATATACCCGGGTTTTCTCGCTCTTCCGTCATTCTCCTAACGACGGCCAGAGCATTCTGACCGGAACGTGGAGTATTCCAACGTGCATGGTTGTACAGAAAGCCTCTAATCGAATTGGAATTTTGCTTGTTTAATGTTTTATGACAGAGAGAATATTATGTATTTGGCGTCTCTTTTTTCATCCACTTGACACCTTGATATCTACAAAAGAAGACTAAGTACTACCATGATAGTATTATAATTCTCTTCGAGTGTTTGAAAAGGATCACTTACATTATTGAAATAGGAGGGAATTTGATATTTTCCCTATAATGCAAATTAACTTTCGTTTCAGCCTTGCAGAAATCTTTATAAGGTCACAAGCCCGATATATAGAGGGTCCGATATATCGATTGCAGCAGCCATATAGTTTGCGAGTGCCCAAGGTTGTTTTAATTGTATAGATTTATTTAGAATGAAGGAAGTGATTCGGAAAAGGGTGTTCTAACTACTGTTAAACATTTTACACCGCTACTCGTGCTTTCAAGTATACGTGACTTTTGTCCATCGCATAAAGATCCCATTGATACCAAACATATCCTACGTTATACAATTATAAAGTGCTTCTGAAACTCCTTGGTCTATCGGACCGTCGAGCGACATAAATCTCCCCGACTCATACTCTTCCAGCTTAGTGAGCTTTTGCTGTAAGCAAAGAGTTTGCTAAAAGAATCTGCGGCAGATCTGCTGAAGCCTTTTAACAATGAATATTCATACATTTAATTTCAAGACGAAGTTGCGGCAAATCATATTCCGATTTGCGGCAAAGTTTCCAAAGGTCCTCAACAAGTATGTAAGAAGCCCTGGACGAAATTACAGTGAAATAATACCGAAATGGAAAAGAAATGTATGGAAAATCGTATATTTAAAAATAATAATAATGCCCGAGAAACCCGAACAAATTTAAAATTGTTGTCAAAACGTACCTTAAAAATACCTAACAGTAACAACATTGATGTTTCGCCTCGACTTCAGAACATCACTGCTTTTGCCACCTTGAATCTTCCAGTAAATCCT
>JZLH01S0231550.1:1469-17578 GCA_001188425.1 Eucidaris tribuloides | reverse complement strand
CCGAGGATCTCGGCCGCGAGCGCCGCGCATCGCCTGCGAAAATTTGCTGCGCATTAGAAGCGGATTGGTGAACTACACGGACCTGTATTAGTGAAATTGCCAAAGAATTATTTTTTCTATTTTTTAAGTATTAAATATGCAAATAAGTGTATTGAAATTTTTGTGTTTTCGGCTTATTAACTCACTTATTTTACAGCTGTAGAATGCTATTTTTGGTGAAATATTTCATTTGGACATTTCTAGACAATTATCAACAAAAACATTTTGCCAAGATTGGAAGTTGAATTTTTATGTATTTTCATTGTTGTGCTGAATTTCTTATGTATTTCTTTGTTTGTTCGAGCCTTTTTGTTTCTGATTGTTTTTTGTTGGAGAAGATTTTAGTTTGGGGACAGCTTTTGCCAATCGTGGAAAACGAGCATAAAATTTAAGTTCATGTTGCATACGCAGGTGAAGAGCAAAGAAGTAATCAGTACGATTTGATGTTTCGTGGCTGAAACACAGATTTCCATGTGATTGCTGTACCAAAATCATCGTTTTTGAAGCAGATTTTGGGTTTGTGACATGCATGTTATTAAAAAGTCGCGCAGCGTCGTAACCCGTATTGTGGCCAATTGTTCCGCGAAAATGGTCTCAAAATATGCGCAAGACTGAAAGTTAAAAGCGGCGAGCGACGCCGGGTCTTGTGAAATTTTTGCACGGCGCGGCATGGTTCGCGGAAATTCGTCGAGGGGGCGTGCAATTTGACCCCCCCCCCCAGTTAGTATATATGGGCTTAAACTTTCTGATGAATGAGGTAGCTCTGAAATGTTCTGTAATTTTCATAGTATTTACCATGACATTGTCCATTCCACCCAAAGGAATGTATGGTTTGTAACAAAAACTCCACGAACTATAATACATGGAGTGAATGTAATGATATTAACCCCTCGCCTCTGATATTCTGTGATTCCCATGGAGTTTATGAATGATCCATCTGATTCCCATAGCCAACTGATTAACATTTATTCACTCTGTGTCCTGCATAGACTGACGACAAGCTGAGGAGGCACCTTGCCGATGCCATCGCCAGGTGTTGCATGTGGGGAAACAACCGGGTGGCGTTTGGGCAGAACCACGCCGTGGCACCTCTCGTCAACTACCTGAAATCACCCGACTGCAGCGTCCACTGTGCCACGGCCGAAGCCCTCTACCAGCTGTCCAAGGACCCCAACAACTGTATCACGATGCACGAGAGTGGAGTGGTTAAGGTAGGGGAACCTCTTACATCATTGTCGTATTTGCCGGTGTATAAGCCGCACCCCTGACATTCGACCTTGCTAAAAAAACACATAAATAAATAAAACAGCGGGATTTTATTTTTAAAATGGTGGGGTCGCAATATTACTATGAATGGTATTTCAATGTCAATTCTCCATATCGCATATACCCGATATTCGCCAATGCAGACACTTGTACTATTTGTCAACATCCTGGCTTTTGGTTGAGTTGCTTACTTCCCGGCTAAGGTGGCGACCCGGGGGGGCCAGTGTCATTACAAGGTGTACACCATGCGCGTGTATGGACTTTCAAAATGGACCCTAAACACGTAATTGAAAGTCGATCTCAGTATACCCTAAACAAGTATTCAAGTCTGAAAAGATACCCTTTTGAAGTAAGACTTCTGTTAAAAGTATACCCTTTTTCCCCGTATTTGGCATCGATTTTGATACCCTTTTCGATGTATTGCAGCCGTACATCGTCCGACCGCTGAAAACAACCCTTTTTAGCTGTTTTAACACGCGCATGGTAACGTCTGAATGAGAACTGCCCCCCCCCCCCCCCCCAGGGTGGCGACTTTGATTCTAATGCAGCCAATCTGTTTCGAGTTGTGTTACCTTTTTTCTTTCTTTTTGTGTGATTGAACTAGCTCTGCCCCACTTATGAGAAAGGTTCCATTCCAACACACTTTAATGAAACTCTGACTTCCTAAGTGTGAAAAATAAGGTGTAACAATGCGACAGCAAAATCATGAAAACAACAGAGGTTTTTAATTATTTATTGCACCTTTTGACAAGCACAAATGAGATATCGGATACGAACAAGTCCGCAAATCTCGCTAGAAACACACAATTATCTGACTGCGTCCCCAACGTTCTTTCGTAGACATCTATAGGCGATATGGAGAATTCAATTTCATTTTCTTTCATTGGCAAATTGTTGTATCCAAATCCAGCATCGGAAGTAATTTCTGGTGGCTTCAGTTTTGGAACCTGTGGTCTCGGATATGACACTGCATCAAATTACAGTGATAAAAACAAAGTAATAATAATAATAATAATGGGTATTTATATTGCGCACATATCCACTCAAAAGAGTGCTCAAGGCACTGTATACAATGTTCATTAAACAATAACAAATTTAAAACAAAACTAAACCAAGGACCACCCATCACCACTCCCAGCTCCACCTGAGTGAGGCCTGGTAGCCTCTTGCTGCTCCGTTCACCAACAATTTAAATATCATGATTTGCTGTAACCATTAAAAAAAAACAGTGATTGGTGTTTGTAAAGAAAGACTCTTCTTATACAAATGTGATACGTGGAAATAGAAAAACACAAATAATTAAATAATTATATGCCAATAAAATATCATGATGATGATGTTGATGATGATAATGATAAAGTGACTTTAAATGATGGCAGTGATATTGGTGATGATGACAACAAAGACGACAATGATGATAATAATAATTACATCTCATTTCTGTGGTCACTTTGTTTTTCAGCTTCTTGTTTACATGGTTGGAGCTGAAGACCCTGCCCTTCAAGTGGCTGCAGCTGGATGCATTGGAAACATCAGGCGACTTGCTTTAGCCAATGAGAAGGCACGATACAAGTAATGGAACCCTCAGACTACTTGCTTTATCCAATGAGAAGACATGATACATATAATCTATGACATCATCTATGAAGGAACCACATCTATATCATGGACTTGGTTTAGGCCAATCAGAAGGCGAAATGCAAAAAGTCTTATCCGTCTACACCTGTGAGAGAAACATTTAAATTCATGGAAAGATTTTTTCCAATTCATGGAAGTGTTTCCCCACACTACCCACGATCTACAAAACTGAGGAAATTTACAAGCTGTTTTGGCTGTAGTTCAAAACATTGTCAATGAGAAATGTATATTTTGAATATGTTACTGTATATTTCTGTAGATAAAACTTACTTTAAGGTAACAGATAATATTGTTTAGAGAGAACTTAGCATGTGTTTTGAAGTCATAAAATAATGTAACTTGCCTTTTCTTCAAAAGGTTGACATTTGATTATCTTTGTGTGACTGTTGAAGTAGTGTTTACATTTTATTTATTAATACACGTCAGTACATAACCACACTCACAAAGCAAACATGTTGAAGGAATTTGTAAGATTATATATTTCATCATCATGTACATTCCGTCCACATAAGGTGTACATTTACTTAGTAATAATCATATCCAAAGCATGAAAGCAATGTTATCTTTTATCTTCGCTGGAGAAGATACTGTAAACATTTATAAAACTGTAAAGAATATATAAATATTCCTCAAAAGTTTTTTCTTTGTGCTAAATTGTCTGTCTGCTTTCTTCAAATAAAAATTGAATGCATATGCTTGAAAAAATGATTATGAGAGCAAACTGATATTTTTGTTTTCCTTGTCAATATGTGACCTGTCACAATGAAGCCTATATAAAGTCGCAAAATCCAAACCAGGAAAAAGTCAATAAATAAATGTGAAAATTTTAGGGGCCATTAAAGTTTACATCTTACAGTTCAGGTATCAAGCATGCAATGTTTTATTCTAATCACCCATTTCTCTTTTGAAGTCTTTATACATGTATTTTGGGACTTTATAAGGCATTTGTGGTGATTTGTCACAGATATACATTTTTTTTCTACTTTTTATTGTGGGGGGATTTGCATATTTCAGTTTATATACTAGTGTGCCTGATATTTCCAATTTTGATTAATTCATTATATTTGTATCTGTACACATCTGTGCTTCTTTCAATTATTTCAAGGTCCATTGTTTATATTTTATAAAAGTATTATCTCAATGTACATTACCAGCAGTCAATGCATATACAGTCCTGCCAACCAGTACGGATTTTTCCAGGGCAGTTCTGTTCTTATTAAAGTTACTAGGCGGTGCGTTCAACAACAAACACATACGATTATGATAAAAATAGAACATGAATGTCCAAAATAAATTAAACTACTGAACCAAATGCCTTTGTTACTATAGTGAGTTGAATACAATGCCCAAATTGTAATGGAAATGACGTATTTTCATTCACTGGTGAGTGACGGAACAAAAGGTTTGTTTTATTCATGCGTTTTCTCATAAGAAATTATTTGGTTCAGCTGTTTCAAATATTTTTCTTATTCTCATTCTAATCTCATTTCTTTTATTATGTAACCTTTTTATTGTTTACCGTACTGCCTAATAACTGTAATACGAACACAACTGCCAGGAAAAATCCGTACTACTTGGCAGCTATGCATATATGATATTGACTTGGTTAGCGGATGATTATGTATGAAGTATCCACACGTCACCATTTTGAGGACTTTCTAAATATTCAAAATTTTAGTCTTTCACTTCAGAACTTGTGCCTTGAAAACCAAGAAAAACAATAAAACAAGAATTGTTGCATGGCTTTTGTTATTATTTTTCTATAAATTACACATATGTGTATTTCTTTAACTTTGATGTCATATTGATTTTTTTTTCTGTCATTTTTTTTCCAATTTGCTTGTAATGATTAGAACTTGCTAATGGGCTACATTGCTGTGTACTATATCCTATCACATTGTCAGTGATATTTGTAATGATGTACTACTATTCCTTGAAACTACAAGCACTATGCCTTATCCCGTGTAAGATTTACATATGCATATATATATATAAGTAAACTACACATTCAAATTAATGTACTTTGCAAAAGAAATATTACATAATCAAATTATTTTTTTTTTCACAGTTCAAACAATGTACGAATATAAGATGTACACTGTATAATTATTTGGGGGGGGGGGAACGTGAGACATAATATACCATTTTACTTGTTTATGTAAATTTTCATGACTTGTTTTTTACCCAAGAATTGCACATACAATGTGAATTTGTAAATAACTATCTTTCATTATGCCATTGGCTACAGTGGTTGTGTGTATTTGTACAGGAATCAATATATTTTCCATTCTGTTCTAATGAAGTTTTTGTAAAATGTGTTGAAATATGTATGAAATGATATTTATGTAAATAAACACTTGCAAGAAATATCTTGTTTCATGTTCAGTTGTTTAACTTGTATTTTTGTTTGGGGGGGGGGTGGTACGGACTAGAAGTGCTGTTGGAATCATACAGTTATAAAAGAAAACTCAATCATACTTTCTGTTAATTTATTCAGTTTTTCACTACTTCTCAAATCCCCTCCCCCTGAAAATAGAAAGTGAAATTAGATGTAAATAAATAATGAGAACAGTGCAAATACAGTGAAACCTGCATATAAAGACTGCCCAAGGGAGACAAGTAAAGTGGTCTTTATGAGCAGGTGGTCTTTAAATACAGGTTCCCATTGATACACATTTCAATGAAAAGCACTTTCCAAGGGAAACCAAAATTGTGATCTTTACGAACAGGTTTTCCTTCTATACAGGTGGTCACTAGAGCAGGTTTCACTGTAATAGGATCATGATTAGTTTGGATGGTGGGGGTGAGACATGTACACATTGGTACACACACACACACACACACACACACACACACACACACACATTAAAGAAGCCTTAATGAAGGGACAGAGTTATCTGTTAAGAACATAATATTCAGTGTTATTCTGTTTAGTTCAAGTATAAGGTACAGTGGTGGTTTGCGGGGCTGCACCCCCCCCCCCCTAAAAATAGTTAAGTGGGTATCTGCAGTGCTCCCCCACCCCACCCTGTTTTTTCCCTTTGTAACCCTGAAAACTCTATTTGTTTATTTTTTATTTTTTGCTCCATGTTTATTGGACACTGAGACGCACAGCTACACACATTCCCCTCCTTTGGCTATATTTTTTTAAGCCAATTTATCAGAGACTGTTTAGCATGCTTAACACACATTTCACCCTTATCCCCCCCCCCTTTTCCATGCTACTTTGTTTTGACAAATGTGTAACACGCTGCCTTTGCATTTTATTTATTCGTTTGCCTCAGGTCAACTTTAAAAAAAGGGAGTGTATTTGCAGTTTTGCACCATAGTCATACTTGAACTGCAGCAATTTGCACACATTAATTTGACAAAGAATGTAACGATTTGGTATGTCTCCAGCAAATAAATTTATAGCGCCCTCTTACGGCAATTTTGTGTTATTGGACATCGGATAGAGTTTGTATTGAGGGCTACCCCGACTCAAAACATAATTAACTAAAATAATTGATTATCGTTTCGTCTTTTAATGATTGATTCCAAGCAGATTTGTGAGAAAAGCCTGCTAAATTTCAAATGAAGCGAATTAAAAAATATGGAGCTATGGAAAAGGATTGCAGTACTGGTTTAAAAATGACTTCCAGTCATGGGGTGAGAAATGACGTTTTAGATAAAATGTTGTCAGGAGACGACATGTTTACTGTCAGAGTCGAAGATTTCACACCCTAATGATTAAGCCACAACTGTCTGATGGATAATTGTATTAAGACAGTTATGATGATGATGATGATGATGATGATGATGTTTTTTCCCCTCTTCAACATTCTTTTAGGCACAACAGATACATCATAATTAGGTTTCTAAAAACATATGTACGAACACAAATTGTTTTTAGGGGTTTGCTCTGTATTTGCATTGTTGAGGTGTGGTTAACAAGGAAAACAAACAAACAGGATTAAAAAATATATATATTTATTTTCCGTTGCTATCCAACGGTGTACTGATTACATGATTCTTGCATGCTATCGTCGAATTTTAAAATCAAATTTGGAAAAAGGAATGTTATACTTTGTTGCCTGCTTTGTTCGATAAAGCATTCCCACAAATTAATTATGACAGGTAGCTGGTCTGACTGCATAAACTAAAATTTGTAAATTGTGTCGAATCATTACTACATAAAGTGGCATTTTGGATCCAGAGATCCCAATTGTGTAAGACTGCAAGTCTGCAACGACAATTAAAAAGAATATGTTCACAATATCGGTACATTTTCATAATAGATCGGAGATTTCGCGAACATTGTAAATAATGACCGCATAACCACGTGTTTTACCTGGATGCTCTCAAATTAGTTAATCAGCGGAAAATGCTTTACATATCACGTTGATTTTTTTGTTGGCTATATTAATCTTCTTTCTTCTTCTTACTTTTCTTCTTCTTCTTCTTCTTCTTCTTCTTCTTCTTCTTCTTCTTCTCTTTCTTTCTTCTTCTTCTTTCTTTTCTTCTTCTTCTTCTTCTTCTTCTTCTTCTTTCTTTCTTCTCTTCTTCTTCTTCTTCTTCTTCTTCTCCTCCTCCTCCTCCTCCTCCTCCTCTTCTTCCTCCTCATCCTCCTCCTCCTCCTCCTCCTCCTCCTCTTCTTCCTCCTCATCCTCCTCCTCCTCCTCATCCTCCTCCTCCTCCTCCTCCTACTCCTCCTCCTCCTCCCCCTTCTCATTCTCCTTCTCCTCCTCCTCGTCTTCTTTTCTCCAGTCTCCTCATCTTTCTTCTGCTCCTTCTCCTTCACTTGTTTTTCTTCACTTTCTGTCCTTCATTCCGGCAAAAATATAAGGGTACTACTGAGAATACGGCAGCTCTCTTCCCCTAAACGTCTCTACTACTTGCAACATCTATCTCTACTTGATATATCAAACTTGAGATGACAGCCCGTATCAGTTGTTATTAATTATCATTTCACGGCATGCGACAAACGCTACTTAATGGAGCGTAAATTTACCAATAACTCGAGATTGCTGAATCCAATGGGTATCTCGATTCTTGAAGAAAAAAAAACTACCGTCAACGTTGATCACAAAATCTCTTATGTCAACACGAAACATCACTTTAGATTCCCCGACTCGACCGCTACAGACGATCCTTAGCTTGGTAGCTCTGAAATGATGTCCGTAGCACCAGTACACATTGACGGAAATTGATATTCTAAAAATGGCCCGATATGGAATCGTAATACGATACGGTGTACGAGCGTCAGTCGACGCAGTATTTGAAAGGCCATTATCAGAAATATCCATGTATGTCTTTAGCCTATTAGGCTATTTATTTTATTTCCTAGACAATTCTTCAGCCTTTAGCGTCACTAGCAGTTGAAAGGTTGACTGTTCCGTAATAGGCTAGAGTCGAAAAAGCTGTTGCAAATAACATGTCATTTATGCCCCGTACTCCCATGATCGACCACTGATGATGATGATGATGATGATGATGATGATGATGATGATGATGACGATGATGATGATGATGATGATGATGGTGATGATGATGATGATGATGATGATGATGGTGATGGTGATATGAAAGGAGATAGAAGAAAAAGAAGAAGAAGAAGAAGAAGAAGAAGAAAAAAAAAGGGGGGGACGAGGCGGAGGTGGAGGAAGATAAGGAATATGAGGAGAAGAAAACATTTCAATTTCAGTCTTTTAGCAATTTCACAACTTAATTGTTAAATGTGATAATTTCATTGGTTTACAGGTACTACTACTAGGGGTGGGCAAATGACAAAAAAAAATGAAAACAGGTGGGTTCTATTGCCATTTGGGCTGCTGAAAACAAATCCGACAATCATTTTGACCAACGATGAAGTTTTATATTGGTTCCTGCCAATTTTGTGAAAAAATGGCGGGAAAATGGCTTTTTGGCCATATTTTTGCAGTAAAGTGCATAAAAGTGATGTGTAATATGTCCTCCTATATTTTTTTGACGTTGCTGAGTTCAAATATTAGAATATTTAAGACATTGGAGGTATTGGTAGGGTGATATCTGTAAAAAAAAAAAAAGGGATATTTTAAACAAAAATATACAGAAAATACACGTTTTGAGCCCAAGATGAATGCAAATAATGACCATTATACATACAAATTCATGAATTACAGTTTTGAACAATAAATAGTAGTAATAAATAATAATCCTGATAAAATATTCCTTTAAAGTATGTATTTACCATCCTTCAAAACACCTCTTTTCTATGGGTATTTTCAAAAAGTTCCTACAGTGCACACCCACCCCCTACTCGGTCGCTTTGTTACCTCGCAGGTATGACTACTCACAGTGTACATTTTCTTGAAATTCTGACTATAGCATGTCTTGTCTACGTGTATTTTCAGAAAGTTCCTACCGGGGGTGGGGGAGTATATCC
This sequence comes from Eucidaris tribuloides, assembly GCA_001188425.1. Lineage (NCBI taxonomy): Eukaryota > Metazoa > Echinodermata > Echinoidea > Cidaroida > Cidaridae > Eucidaris > Eucidaris tribuloides. The sequence goes on along the minus strand of JZLH01S0231550.1, from coordinate 8,232 downwards.
CCTCCCACACCCTCCCTCGCAAGTATGACTACTGACATTGTACATCATACGAAATTCTGACTATATTCCATAATAATCTTGATAAAATATGTACTGACTATGCTTAGAAACGCGTCTTTTTGCATATCTTCAAAAAGTTCCTACCATGGGAGGGAGTTATCACCCCTTCCACACCTCAACCCGCTCGGTCGCTTCGCTCCCTCGCAAGTATGCCTACATGTACTCACGTACAGTCTTCCACATCTGTCCTGACCGTCCTGTACATCTTTTTGAAATTACGACCATAAGTCCATGATAAATACTATGCTTATAAACATGTATTTTCCATGCATTTTTCAAAGAGTTCTTACCGCGTAGGGGGGGGGGGGCTTCCACACCTTCCCCACTCAGTCGCTTTGCTCCCTAACAAGTATGACTACTCACAGTGTACATCTATTTGAAATAATGACTATAGTCCCTAATAATCGTGATAAACTATATGCATTTACTATGCTAAGAAACATGTCTTTTACACATATTTTCCAGAAAATGTCCACGCCGTGTTGGGAGGGTATACCGCCTCCCACACCCTCCCCCTTACAGTCGCTTCGCTCCCTCACAAGTATGACTACTCACAGTGTACATCCTTTTGAAATTCTGACTATAATCCCTAACAATCTTGATAAAATATATATTTGCTATAGCCTATATGCTTAGAAAATGTTTTTTTTCTACACATATTTTCAGAAAGTTTCTATCGTGGGGTATACCCCCTCACACACCCTGCCCATGCTTCAAAACACCTGTTTTCTGCGTATTTTCATCAATGTTCCTACAGTGGACACCCACCCCCTACTTAGTCGCTTCGCTATACAAGTATGACTACTAACAGTGTACATCTTTTTGAGATTCTTACTATAATCCCTAATAATCTTCGTGAAATATGTATTTATTACTTCTTTTCCATGCGTATTTTCAAAAAAGTGCTTACCGTGGGAGGGGGTATCCCACATCTCCTCCTGCTCAGTCGCTCTGCTTCCTCGCAAGTATGACTACTCAAATACCGTTTTCAACATACTGCCTGTACATCTTTTTGAAATCTGACTACAATCATTAATAATCTTGATAAAATACACCTTTAGAATATGTATTTACTATGCTTCGAAACATCTCTTTTCTATGCATATTTTCAAAAAGTTCCTACCATGGAAGGGGGTATCCCCCTCCCACACCTTCCCCCGCTGGTTCGCTTCCCTCCCTCGCATGTGTCATGTAAAGCCCCTAAAATTTGGTTCTAGAACTGCGTCCAAGTGTCACCGAAGACATAAATGCACTGCTATACTGAATGTACTCTAAACTTTAAGAGTACACCTTATTGCAAGTCTCTATAGTTTTATGTGAAACTTGACCAATTTTGACCATATTTTGTCAAAATACTGTGGCCCCCCAAATTTTGACAACATGGATGATATGTACAGTATATGTAGCTTTCCTGATATTTAATTATATTTGAATTCTGTTATAATGCGGAGAAACTGGAGATGTTCATGTGAACCATTGAATAACCCCATACATATTGGCCACATTTGCAAGAACATCTGAAATCCTGTGTAAACAAATGATTTGGGGCAATATTTGACCGACATTTCACTAAAATGCTGATTCTTTAGTAAATACAGACAATACAACTGAATCCAAGGGCCAAAAAACATGGTAGACAAAAATACATGCTGCAGTTGCATGAATATTTGCAGTCTTGTGCACAAATAGCGATTTTGGGGGCCATTTTTACCAAAAAATTGTAAAAAAAAAAAAAAAAATGACGGGTTTTCACTCAAAATAAGGAATACTTGCAACCCAACATGTTTAATTTATCTATTGTTGGACTCAGTGACCATAAAAACATGTGGTTAGACATATTACAAGCCACAGTTGCATAAATATTTGGAGTATTGTGTACACAGATTATGATTTGGCGGGCAATTTTACCCCAAAATGACCAAAAATACTGTTTTTCACTCAAAATAGACATTACAAATGACCAAACAGATCTGATTTATCTATTTTTGTGCTCAGTGACCATGAAAACATACAATTAGACATATAACAATCCATATTTGGATAGATATTTAAGTATTTACATAGGAAAACTGTCATTTTAGGGGATTTTGGCGGCCATTTTGAAAAATCGCTAGGAACAACCTAAAACCAAAGAACTCATTAGATTTGTATTCAGCAGCCAAAATGGCAACAGAATCCACCTGTTTGAAATTAAATTTCCCAAAAAAAGGTTTCATTCGCCCACCCCTAATACTACTGCCAGAACTATATCTCACTTCCAGAGGGACCTTCTACACATAAAGTCGAAATAAGGTACAGACCCCCACCCCCTCCTCAAAAAACAAACACGCCAAGAAAATTAGCACAAATATTGGACTATTATCAGTACAGATTATGCAGTACACTGAAACAATTTCTTCTATATACCAAATATGTAGACTTAAAGGCAAGGTTCACCATGACAACAAGTTGGTTTGAATAAAAGCAGAAAAATGAGAGAAACATATTAATGAAAGTCTGGCGAAAATCCACCAAAGAAAGATTAACAGAGTTATGAAGTTTCAAAGTTTTAGTTTTGTGACGTCACATGCGAGCAGCTCCCTATATGTCATATAATATAAATTTCATAAATTGACATTTTTTAATGGTTCATGATAGTTGAATGGGGTTTTTCATAGAAACCTGTAGGAAATAATGTTTCTGATAATATATTGAGTGCACAGGTAAAATCACTTTCATATTTCTGAGAAAACGGCACTTTCATAAAATCTATATGACATGACATATGAGGAGCTGCTCGCATGTGACGTCACAAATTTAAAACTTTAAAATTCCATAACTCTGTTATTCTTCGATGGATTTTCGTCAAACGTTCATTAATATGTTTCTCTCATTTTTCTGCTTTTATTAAAACCAACTTGACGCCTGGGTGAACATTGCAATGTTGGGAAATGTGTGAAGCCTTAGAATCTCGACGATATTGCTTCAAACAAACAAACAAGATCCAGATCCAGATCAATGTTCACAACAGCTTGATATTCAGGTTAATCTGGTTAATTTTTCTTGGAGTGCATGTTCCTCGTGCCTGTGCTCATATTCTTCAGAAAAGGATGAAGCATCAATTGTGGTTTTCCACTGTAACGGGTTCTTGAATAATAATAATAATATTAGTTATTTAGTTAGTTAGTTAGTTAGTTAGTTAGTTAGTTAGTTAGTTAGTTAGTTAGTTAGTTAGTTAGTTAATTAATTAATCAATTAATTAGTGAAGTAAGTTCGTTAATCTTTAGGGTTGTTTGTTCATCAAGACGTCACTATAATTCATGACTTATCTTCTCACGACGGGTTTTAAATATTTATGACAGAATTTGTGGTGGATCTGAGGCCTGGAAAACGTCGATTTAGAAAAAGAAACAAATGATGATAATACACTGAAAACCAAACCGATTTTGTCGATCAGCTTTCCATCCGAAATAGAGAAGTTCATTTCGAGGACAACTTGTGACTTCTTTGTCGGGTATAGCCAGCACCCGTTCATCGGCCTTTTTTGCAGTAGTCTTTATCCTAGGCACCAAGACATTTTATCCCAGGTTCTTTACATTGTAAACCTTTTGTTTGGGCGTGGCCAGAATTTTTTTTTTCATAAGTGGTGTACCTGAGGTGTACTTGACAGAATCCATTGGTCTGACCCGAAACCTGAGCAAGCAAAAAACAAAAAGGGTCCTCCGTAGTTTCACTTGACAGAATCCGCCGTGTATCGTCGGGCGAAAACCAATACCAAAGTCCTCCCTCATTATCCAAAATCACAAAATGAGCAGACAACGTCCCGACCAGGGAGGGCCACCCCTCTCCGGGCGTCGCCCAGCATGGTATTGTTTTCAAAATAAAGAAAATCACGGGGTTTTGGTACTTTTGGAAAATCGCCCCCCCCCCACCCCTACATTTTGGTTGGCTGGCCGCGAAAGGTTAAGATTTGGTTGTCATTTATTTTGTTTTTACTGCGGACCTGAGAAGTTTGTTTGTTTGTTTGTTTGTATGTTTGTTTGTTTTTGTGCTTGTCGCGTCGCTGTTTGGCCGTGAAACGATAAGATTTAGCCGTGAAGTTTCTTCTTGAGAAAGTTTGTTTTTTCTTATTCTTCTTGTCGTGTCGTTGTTTGGTCGAGAACGAATATTTCATTAATTGTTATAATTAATCTCATGTTATCCTCTATGTCGTTTTATATCAAGCCATGTTGTGTAATCTTTATCAAATGTGTTGTTATTGTACATTGTATTCTATGTCATGTATGTAAACGAAGCAAATTTCCTTATGGACAATAAATATGAAGTATGAATATGAATATGCTTTAGCGGTGAAATTCTCGTTGAACCCACCCCCCCCACAGATTTCACTCTCGCTCCGCCCCTAGACCTGGTCCCGACAACTTGTTTACTCCCTCCTTCCTCTAGCTACGCCTCTGTCCAACCAATTGGACATGGTGATCATGTTTCGATTTATCTTAAGTGTATCTCCGAGACCGTGGTTATGTCCAAGTGAACTTGCGAATGCGGGTCTAGAATGGTAGACTATTTTTTCTCCTCAGGCTGGGTGGATATCCTTCGTTAGCATTGAATAGATGATCGATGTATAATGACAATCGATGTCCCAGCGAAACGCGATGCTTTGACATACGTTTTGTGTTCATGGAGAAAACGGGCAGTATAGCACTCACTGCCTGCATTGATTAATATCAGATCAACTTGGCTTCATTTTCACTAGACGGTTTGATTGATGGTGGACAGAGTTAGTCACCATACTCCCTCCCAAGGGCGTCGATCGTGGGGGAGGGGCAGGGGCCAGGGGGATTCAGCCCCCTGGAAATATGGGCGGGGCAGACATGTTCACGGGGAGGGGTGGAGGTTGGGAGGTCGTACGACCCCTCCCCACCCCCCCCGACCACCACACACACTCGAATAAAATACAAAGGTTTAACTATTACTTCCTAAAGACATTTTGTTTCGTAGGCCGTCTTCACAATTACAAAATAGAAAAGACATTGATCAGGTTAGTCAGCACACACACACACACACACACACACACACACACACACACACACACACACACACACACACACACACACACACACACACACACACACACACACACACACACACACACACACACACACACACACACACACACACACACACACACACACACACACACACACACACACACACACACACACACACACACACACACACACACACACACACACACACACACACACATACACACTCACACACACACACTTTCTGTCTGCATAAATGTCTTCCATTCAAACCAATGACATGCATCTGTGAATTTTTAAATATACTAGAGGTGAACATTTTGCCCATTTAGTCTATTGTTAATGAAATCAAACAAAACACCAAAATGGGATTTCATCAAAACATCTGGTAAATATTTCACTTATTGTGATGGGAAAAATACATACATACAAATACATACAAATACATACTTGTATTTTACGTTTTTACGAAAAAGAAACTATTTTATGTCTTCCTTCTTATAGGTAGGTGCACGGGCGATATCAGGTGAATCTCTATACATTTTACAAGCTGGTGGCATATAATAGCTCAATACCCCCAAAATGATTTTTTAGAGGTCAGTGCATGGAGAGTTGTAAATCGGATTTTTGATACATTTGATTTGATCATTAAATGAGACAAAGTGAAAATGTGTGTACAGACCCAATGGGGGAGGAGGGGCGGATCTAGCTTTTTTGCTGGGGGGGGGGGCGGTGCCCAGGGCTGTCGATCTATTTTTCGGATGGGGGGAGGGGGCAAATGTAAGAAAAATGTCAAAATCTTCAGTGCGCCAAATTGCATTATAGAATTTTGCGCGAGAAGCGCGCCGAAAAACTGAAAATTGTGTAAATGCAGTAAATTGTCTGGGTTTCATTCCAAAGCGCATCGAAGACATATCATTAAAACATCAAATCAATAAAGGCATTGGTTTCTTGTACGTGTGTTTTTAGAAAAGCAATTTATTTGGAACGGTGTGTGTCTTCAACAAACATACCCGTACGATCATCATTTGGCAAGATAGGCCCCCTACTGTACGTCGGAGATCTTCACTGTAACATTATGTATTTTCTATGTTAGTGCATACAAGCGCGGAATCAGGTTGCGACATCCAGCGGCCTGGGGGACGGAAAGTGTGGTTTTGAAGAATAACTGAATAAATGACGAAAAGAGACGTTAAAGCGGCATTGATGGGGCTCGTTGCTGCATTAAAGGCAGAGCTTCTCTTTTGCAAGCCTAAAATAAACATTGTGTAAATACACTGGTATATACATGTATATGAAAGAAAATGCTATCTATCCTCTGCAAGAGCAAAGTATAGGAGTATAAGATAGGCCTACTCAGTTTTAGTGGAATCAAAGTAACCATAAAATTTTGATTTATTTTGAGTTGAATTATTGTTATATTACTATTATTATTATTATTATTATTATTATTAGTAGTAGTAGTAGTAGTAGTAGTAGTAGTAGTAGTAGTAGTAGAAGCAGTAGTAATAGTAATAGTAGTAGTAGTAGTAGTAGTAGTAGTAGTAGTAGTAGTAGTAGTAGTAGTAGTAGTAGTATGAGTAGTAGTAGTAGTAGTAGTAGAAGTAGTAATTAGTAGTAGTAGTAGTAGTAGTAGTAGTAGTAGTAGTAGTAATAGTAGTAGTAGTAGTAGTAGT
>JZLH01S0231516.1:3973-21179 GCA_001188425.1 Eucidaris tribuloides | reverse complement strand
AGGTTACATGAAATCATCAAGCAAATTTGTTCAGCAAAATCATGGATTTTGCAGAGATCCCTGTATAAAGTCTATTGAGATTAAAATAAGTTAGTCACACCAGTTGAACCACTGTGCAATCTGTGCATGTGCACACTGGTGTACTCACTGTACTGGTTGGGCAATAGCGCCTTCTATTGCCAAACATCCCATTGTCGATAGCGAGAATTGAATACGGTACTACATGTACAAAGAAATTCCAACACGCCTCAGATTTTCCCCCACCTCCATGGTCATAAAAAAAATAAAAATCACCATTGTATCACAGCATGGTCTTGAGTCGCTTACTACGGAATGAACTGCCGTTTAGCTAATTCTTCTTATTTACAAGACATCTTCGTGAGAGATTGTCAACTATCAGCACAAAAACTTCAATGCTGTCCAAAGATGTTGGAATTACAAGATAGTAGATGTCGTATTTCTTCTTGAAGCATTCTCTTCATTGTCTGTTCTTCAGGCATTTCTTGCTTTCTTGTTAATCGCTGATGTCAATGCAATACGTGGATGTAATCTGATGGAAAAAGCACACTTACTACTACACACAATACACTTTTTAACCCGTTACAAACCCAAATTCAGTATGTGGAGAATGGAGATAATGATGGTGGCGCCGGTATTCAAATAGTCTTAATATCAATGAAAAGGTTGAAAATCAGTTGAGCCACAATTAACATTTACAAACGGGGCACAGAAACATAACTACCATGTGGACTTCAGCATCAGCAGACGGATTCAAAGTTGATCAGTCAACAGAAATTAATCCAATTTGGCAATGTTTAGTTTCAAACATATCACACATGAGCATTTCTTAATTGTGTCACACAATTTGCTGGTAATAACCACTCCTAAAACTTCACTGGGCTTTGCAACAGGTCAATACAAGTACAGATTTTCACTCTATTGAAATGAAGATTAGGGAGCATATTAAATTTTGGGCAGCACCTTAAAGCCCAAGTATACTTTTGGTAAATGGTAAAATAAAAAAAGGAAATTCTCTGCATATATATTTATTAGACAGATCTATATGGTCTATCAATGCCCTGAAAATTGCTTGCTAAGAAACTCTCTCATTTTTAGAAATTGCTCAAAATGTAAAATGATGGGGGACCCCGATATTTCCCATAGGTAATGTACATACTGTTACATGTTCTCCTGCAATTTGAACATCACAATTTGTCAAAATAAACAATTTTCCTTGGGTTGGATGTTGTTTTCTGATGTCTGGGTTGACAACAGAATACTTTGTGTGCAATTGACGAAAAGGTTGTCTGATCGACCAAACCTATACTAGGGCTTTAACAATACTCTGGTTTAAGATAACAAGACAAAGTTGATTTGCTTTTAAAAGTCAATATTCAAATATCACTTCTCAAACAGCATAATGTTGAACATGCAAGATCCTAATCACTACATCAAAAAATTCTGAGTTTTTACACTTTGTTATGACACAACGGGAACAAGATGAAGCAATGAATACAGTGGAACCTCAATATAAAGAGGTCGGATATAACAAAATCCTGTTACAACAAGCTGATTTTACAGGTCCCAACTCTTTGTATTTCTTTGTTTTCTACCCTGATATAGTGAGAAACCTGATATAACAAGGTAATTATCATGGTTTTTAGGTCCTCGTTATAACAAGGTTCCACTGTATAATTAGTTAAACATCACGTTACTTAATATCATACAATGTGACTTGTTACTTCTCCCTCAGGTTTCCACAGCAGTCACTAGATTTTTAAATCGAGCAAAATTTCTGTGCAATAGATGGATTTAGGCATGTAACAATTCATTGTTAACCCGTTTGAAGACTAGACACAAGATACCTTGTCGCGAGGTCTATGGGGAAATACGTGATAAAGCAAAATCAAACCCGTCTTTCATGGGTTAATTATTAATTTGTTTATAGGAAATGAAACAAAAAACAAATTTTTTACCACTTTATACATGATTATGGAGTAAAAGTGGATGGAAAAGCAAGACATGCACACTGCAAAATTGCAGCTAGTTAATGTTTTCAGTAAACCGCTGCCTGAATAAGGAGGTCGGACTGTACAGGAAGGGAAATTACCAATTTCCACCCAAACCACCAAGTACTTCTTCTTCACCTTCCATTCGTCTCATGACAGTCTGTAAGTTATTCAACATGTTTTTGTTCCAACTTCAACTTCTACTTAAAATCCTGAAACTCCTTAATCAACATTGGTTTTAATTTTTTCTCTTCTTCAATCCTGTAACAATACCACGTAAATACAATCACATATTAGTTTATCAACATTAGTCACTTAGTCAGGTATACACTTTGTTTTACAGGAAAGATACCATATATCAAAAGTTATCGCAATGAAGGTCATGATACATCACCAAAAGTTCATGTCATAACGTATTCAAATCTATGGATATCTCAATTTGGTGCACCTTCATAACCAGGTTGCATATATATTTCTTTATCACGATAATGGGTACGATTTACCCTGGCCTCTGGTATAAAGCCAAAAAAGTTTCCAAGAAACTTAAAGAAAAGATAAGATTCCCTGCATCATATTTGAATACACTATGAGTTATCATACGTTTCAATCAATGGGATTACTTTACATACTGGATTTTGTACAAGCTAAAGCAATCAAACATCACATGACATAACAATATACGACTGAAAGGACAGCATTTGTAAACCTTGTGTTAAGTGGACCTCCAAATTTCATCCAATCTTAAAAAATTTGGCCACAGTGATAGCCTTGTATGGCGACCAATTTTTTTAACTCTTAGATGTTTCTAATAGAAAGTTTTTCAGTTTGTTTGACAGCCGGCAATTTTGTAGTGCCATGAGCACTTCAATAACAAATTTAATTTGATTTATGAAAGAATTCAGAAGATCCCACCTATAGGTAGGCAATCCAAACATTGTACAATCAAAAATCAAAATGAGGTCCGAGCAATATTTACATTTACCATAATGTTCAATTTTTTTTTTTTTATTACAAATGCTGCCCTTACAGATTGATCTCCTGGTATACATTACCACAGGCGACTTCTACACTTCATCTTCTGTTTTTCCCCTTGAAACCTTCTTTCTTCACACCAAAAACACCTCACAAATTCAGTCTTCTTCCAACCAAAGTCCAATTTCTTCTGTTTCTTTTAATTTGTTTTTCTCTGGTTTGGTGTGGAGTACACTTCATCCTTCTTCAAATGATATTCTAATTCTTTTATTCTTCATTCCTGAATCAAACTTCATTCACTTCTTTCCCAACTTCTTTTATTCTTCATTCCCGAATCAAACTTCATTTACTTCTTTTCCAACTTCTTTTCCAACTTCTTGAATTGAACGGCTTACATCTTCTCTTTGGACGACAACCCCTTTTACATGCTAAACCAAATGTGATAGCTTTGCCTTCCTCAAATTCGTATCAAGTTTAACAAAAATAAAACAACAAAAGTTTGAAATGTTTGGTGTTCTTGCATAATGTAAAGATAACAATTCAGTGCTATGAAATGCAAAACCTAGACAAAAATTGTCACAAAATGCATAATTTTCATCTATCATGCTGTGATCCACTGCTCATTGTCAATTTAGTTTATGCCGAAAGTTAATCAATATCAAAAGATAATATTATAACATATTGGTTGAACAAGTAAAGAGGGGTTGACAGGTTATCGGCGCAGTATTGCTGTCCAAACTGACTTCTTATCTTCACTGACGCAATTTTCACAAAACCAACAACGGCTTCAAAGATTCTCACTCTGCCCATTACATAAAATACTTCTTCCGTCTTAAACCGTGCATCTTGCAATAAACTGCGCATCTTCTATCTTCCGTTCTTATACCAGCCAAAAAAATGATCTACTCTTTCCAACGCTTCATTAGCTTCATTTCTTCATATTGCCATTTTGCAGCAGTGTCCGTAAAGATTTTCTTTGACCGAAATCAAACACGATTTCTTCATAATCTTCTAATTTTCTTCACAGACTTCTTTTTTTGTTTAATCTTCAATTGCAGCAGTTGATCTTCAACCTTGCTTGCATTTTTCTTTCTTCTACTTTTCGCTGTGAAGCATTTCTTCCCAAGACAATGTGTCTTCTTCTCTTCCGTTAAAAACTGATTATGAAGAACAGCGTTTCATCGCTTCAATTTCCACCAGAAAGTCCTGATATTTTCATGATACTCTTAACTTCAATCTTCCAAAAACTTTCCGTTTAATAGGATTCTTCTCTCTTGATAAAACTCCTGAGAATTTGAAGTCTTCTTGAGTAGATCTTCTCAATACTTTTGAAAGAAAATCAATACAAAACATGGTTAGAAAGGGTCATGGAGGCTTTAAAATCAAACTAAAAGTATGGCTGGACCATTGTGGACAAAGAAAGTTTACAGCAAGATGTTGGCGATTTTGGCTGTAGTGTAAAAAATAAAGAAGTAATAGCTGTATTGATTCAATATAATTAAAGAAGCCACAATTTTAAGGTTTGAAGATGTCTGGACAGAATTAAGGATAATATTTGTCTCTCTACACAGAAAGTCAGGAATATTCCATTTTCAATTTTTTTCAAAACCTTACATCTATAAACTACCAGCGACAGTCATAACATGATACAAGAAACAAAGTAACATTCATGTACAATCAACTTCAAATTGGTACCAAGATATATCTGTTTTTTACTTCAAAATTCAAGATCATTCAGTTACCCTTTCCCCCCCATAAAATCCCCCCCCCCAAAAAAAATTAATAAGGACAATTTTTTTTTTTAAAGGCAGTGGATCTCATTTGCAAACATCCAGGCAGACCAGGAAAAGACAGCCCATGCCCTTAGGCTATTGATGAAAGGCATGTCTGTGAAATTTGGGGGTCTGTTTTTGCCTAGAATTTGAAAAATGCGAAAGACAAACGATAGCCGTTTAGTGTAAATTCTATGGTGGGAATTTTTTTCTCACGAGAAAAAATTCAAATCAGAGTCTAACAGTCACTATAATTTCACTAAAACTGAGTTTCTAGCTCCTGTATTTTGCTAAAAGTTCCCAGATGGCATTTTCTTCTAAATGCCATTGTATTTACACAATGCTGATTTTTAGGCATGCAAAAGAGATCCCCTGCCTTTAAGCAGTAGTTTAGTGTGTTAGGTAAATATATACACAACATATCTTGATGCAATTGAAGCAATAATTCAAAAGTTGTGATTGTTATACAGGAGATATAAAATAAAACTGTTACAGGGGCATCGGGGAACAGCCTCCGGCCTGGTGGTGTGCATCAGTCAGCTAGTATCGGCCTACAAGATGGAAAAGGGGAACACATTATTCATAATTGACACATCTGCAGAACCATTTTTTGAAGTACATAAAAAACTACTGATTTCAGATAGTAGGTATAGTAGGTATATATATCTTACAATCTGAACAGACTCACATTTTCCACACACACATTGACACACAAGAACAAACTACAAATTTGTTATGTCCACAAGACATGGATGCCCCCGCTTCACGAACTCAGTAAGCATATCTTAGTTCTTTGGTCTGTATATCAGTACCATTTACATGCATTCAAAAATGTTTTTTAAAACAATCCAATATTTGTTAAGTTATCGTGCAAACCATTTGCATATAAAATGAGCTATGACCTTTGAATTGCGGACTCCAAATTCAAACTTGACCTGCATTTTAGTGTCATCTACCTACATAACAAATATCTTTACAATTCGTCCAATATTTTCAAAGTTAATGCGCGGAAACCAATTGAGCTGTGACCTTTGACCTGCAGACTCCGAATTCAAACTTGACCTCTATTTTAGTGTCATCTACCTCACATCAGAAATTGTTTAAATCTGTCTAATATGTTATAAGTTATTGCCTGGAAACCAATTTGGGGGAGAGACGAAAGGACGGATGGGGGCATAAAAAATGTGCACACTCAGAGGGAACATACACAAACATGAACACACACACATACACACATTTCACTTTTAATTTAACTGGATGACTGCAAAAACAAAATCAACATAATATTTGACCCCCAAAAAGTTTTACCTGAACGTGAAAGTGAAAAAGCAAAATCATGTCACCTACTTGGAGAGAATGTACGGGAGCGGGACCTAGAGTAACGAGACCTTCTGTGCCTGTAGTAGGGTGAGGGGGTACGTCGATAATATGGGGATGGTGAACGTCGGTAGTAGGGCGACGGCGAACGACGGTAATACGGAGACGGGGAGCGTCGGTAGCGGTCACGGTACCCATAGGAATCACGCCTGGAACTGCTGCTGCTGCTGCTGCTGCTGGGTTGCAAACATAAAACACGTTTCATTGACACCAAATATCCCGACTATTTCATTCAGTAAAATGACATCATATTCTTTATAAAATGGCCACATTGGCTGCATTACAATAGCCAAATTTAGAGTCCATGTAACCCACTATAGACAGGTTTCACTGTATTTTAAAATCTGACTTGAAATCCTATGTAATTCATCAAACTGTATCTTGAATAAATTCCACCCAGTCAACAATTAGAGATAAAAACAATGACTTAGCGAGTCTATAGATATACTGTTTATAGAAACTACCTGTATATATACTGTATACGTCAATATTTTCGCGTAGAGATATTTTCACGGTTTTGGACTAAATGTCAAAATTCGCGCGTGCTGATTTTCGCGATTTTAGTGGTGACTTCATTAGTGTGAATAGACATGAACCAAAGTGGAAATTTTCGCGTTAACTGACACGCGAAATTCTGGAAAATAAAACCACCGTGAAAATTACCACGTATACAATACGCCACATTTTTCTTTGCCCTTGGGTGGCCACCATAGACAGGTCTCACAGTATTGTAAAACCTGATTTGAATTCCTAAATACTTGGGTATTTCATCAAACTATATCTTGAATGAAAACTCTGCTTAGTCAAGGATTACAGATGAAAACTAGAGAAGTTCGACTGTGCACAGTTCATAGGTATGCCTCTGCCCACTATGTAGCAGCTATGTAGCAGCTAACAACCTAATTATATCAAAAGTAAGCACTCCTACATGTAACTGAAGTTACAGGCAGAAACTGGCATTTTGGCACAAAGTTCATTGACCTTTGACCCTTGACCCCTGTGACTCTACCAAAACATTTGCCTTTGTTTCTTAACCTAACCATAAAATTATATCAACAGTGAGCACTCCTAACAGGAGTTATAGGCAGAAAATGGCATTTTAAGACAAAGTTCATTGACCTTTGACCTATGACCCGTGACGGATTTGTCCCAAAATCTAATCAATTCATCCTTGCCTAGTGGTCCATCCTTGGTCTAAGTATCATTGAAATTCCTCCAGTGGTACTTCAGTAATCTTGTTGACAAGAAAGTGGGGACGCACGGACGGACAACCCAAAAACATAATGCCTCCGGCTCCCTTACGGGGGTGGAGGCATAATAAACAACTTACTGTGTTGGCTTGCCCATGTAGACACCTGGTGTAGGGGTGTGGGCCCGTTCCGTGATGGAGTAGTCCACCCTGATTCGTCGGCCATCGACTTCAATGCCATCGGTTCTCTCTCGCGCCTACACAAAAAACGGAAACAAATGGAGTGATTTCAAGGCAGAAGGGACCAAAATCTCAACAATCACAATACTGATACACAATGATACAAGTAACAAATTGGAAATGGAGTTATTTAAAGGTAGAGGGCAACAAAATCTAAAAAATTATTGAAATTACTACAATACTGATGATACTAGTAACAGGATAGAACTAGTTGCATGAGTCAACTTAGTCAACTTACCTGCTTCAACTTACCTGCTTCCTTCTTACTTGCTTCTATTAAAGGCACTGTATAAGAGTGTTTCCAGTTTAAAAAATCTGAGCTGCATGATTCCCCATGCTACCAGTGTCTCTGATATGGTCTAAAAATTAAGCCCTGAAAAAATTGCAGTTTAAAACGATCAGTAAGTGCTTTAAAAAAGTAAAAATCATTGAGAGACCATTCCAGCTTTCCCCCATAGACTGCTGTGTTGCAGAAATTAATGTGCCAATTTGAATCTGCACATATTGTACTAGTGACAGTATAATTGTCCAAACTTTTGTGTTCTAAGGTGTTTATTTGTCCATCCAAACACTACTAGATATGTCAGAAAGCAAGGTTCGACAATTTTTTAAATAAGGCTTCCACACTGTTATATAGTGTCTTTAAGTGGTCATATTGAACTTGGTTTGCTGTACAAAGTTCGAGATTACGAAACCTAAAGCAGGGTGTGTGCTGGTATATCATTAAAATCATGCATAAATGTGACCAATTGGTGTACATTAATTCATGCACCCTTACTAACAAGTGTGTTGAGAATGTTTATATGTACTATAGGTATCACGAGACAGGTTTTTTTCAATTAATAACTAGCTGTCAGTGTCTGATGAAGAATTCATAGCAAATAATGAAAAAAATGTATGAAAATACATTCTTTTTCACATATGTATAGACATTTTTGCAGGTTATGTCACTGTATGGTGTTTTACACAAGAATATGAAGGTAAGATCTTGTAGGTATTGATTTTTATGTTGGTCTTACCTTTAAGTAGTTTGAAATTTACTCACCAATTTCGACAATGGACCAACGACATACATCAATGCGATACAGATACTACTACTGTAATGTTGTTGCAAATAGTATGGTATTTAATAGTTGAAGTATCAAAATCAGTCAAACCGGTGTAAATTAGTTGTTATGTAATCTTACCTCTCGTGCATCACTGATGTTCTCAAATGTTACGAAGGAAAAGCCCCTTGAGCGGCCAGTCTGAAACGAAATCAATGACATATTAGAAATTTAGACTCTACAAATTATCTTTGTAAATTGAAATAATTTCCACTTTTTCTGACTCGTGTATCATCTAAAATCCAAACTGATAGAGGATTTCATACAACATAAGACCAAATTATCTCTGTAAATTTTTACTGATTACAAAGCATAGAAATTATTCTATGATGTCATTGATAAACCAGGCGCAAAGACTTTAAAGATACTAGTGCAAGTTTTGAAAAATGCTGAATCATATGTCTTATTTTGACTGGCTTGTTTTAAATTTGTAGCCTCTTTGTAGCCTCTTAAAGGCAGGGCATCTCCTTTGCATGCCTAAAAATTAACATTGTGTAAATACAATAACATTAATAAACAAGAGCCCCGGGGGGCACGACGCTCACCTGAGGTCTCGCAAACTCTCTATGGTGCCCATAGAAAAAACTTCAGTTATATATAGTTTTGGCCCATGGAACCTGATATCTATAGGCACCAACATAGCCAAATGAACCAGTTGGAAAACTTTGCATCCCCTTGCCATATGCTGATTTTGGTAAGTTAAATTAAATTCCAACATCCGTTTTTATAAAAACAAGGCACGCCCTAGAATATTAACATTTGACCTTTGACCTACTTACGTGACCTTGGCCCCAATTAAACATTGAGGTCACTATACATGTAGCATCTACCATTCAAGTTAGTCACAAATGGGCCAATACCAACCAAAGAAGAAACTTGCAGGTCTAAGTTCTATCATTTGACTTCAATTTGACTTTGACGCTACATATGTGACCTTTGACCCCAAAAATAACATTGAGGATCCCTGTTACGCATCTACCCACCCTCAAATTTGGTTAACAAATGGACTTGTGGTTAGAAAGTTACCTTAGTTTGGGCCTTATGGGCCCCTGCCCCCTGGGCCCCCAGGGGGGACCTGGTGTACCATACCAAGACACCTCTATCCCCTCACCCCTGAGGATCATTCCCACCAAGTTTGATTTAAACCATTGATGTGAATGTGAATTATTCCCATAGGGCCCTACCCCAAACTTTTGGCCCCCGTTAGGGCCAAATGGGGCCACCGCTGGGCATTGTCCATGAGGAACATTAATCAGAAGCACATATAGAGGTATCTACACACAAAGTGGCTTAACTATACTCATTTCTGGATCTAGAGAAGAAGATGTTTGAAAACTACCTACTTTTGGCCTTTAGGGCCTGCCCGCTAGGCCCTAGGGGGCCAGGTGTACTATTTGAGGACCCTTGAATCCCCACCCCCTAAGGACCATTCTGCCAAGTTTGGGCCAAATCCAATCATGCATTTTGAAGAAGAAGCTGAAAATGTATAGAAAGTTTATGCACGACGAACGACGGACGACAGACGACGGACGAAAAGCGATCGCAATAGCTCACTTGAGCCTTTGCTCAGGTGAGCGTCTAGAAAAAAATGCCATCTGGAACGCTTAAGCAAAATATAACAGTTAGAAACAGTTAGAAATTCAGTGGAATTATAGTGACCGTTAGACCTCTGATTTCGATTTTTTTTTTTTTCTCAGCGATAAAAAAAACTCCTACCATACGAACGTAACTAAAAAGCCACTGTTTTCTTTCAGCATTTTTCATTCTAGGAATTACAAGACGCCGCCGATTTCTACAGACATGTCTTCATGCAATAGCCTATAGGCCATGAGTTATCTTTTTTCTGGTCTGCGGATGTTGCAAATGAGATCCACTGCTTTGAAAGGAGAAAAGAAACATCTGCCGAGTCGGGTACAATAACACTAGTTTTATCACAAAATCGACATGCAGGCCGAAAGTTCACAGAATTATTTACATTGAAATGTAGTTGGTTTAATCAAGCTTGATGGGCAGAACTGAACCTGATGATCGTAGACGACGTTGACGCTTTCCTAAGTATGGCCATCAGTGCGTCATACACATCTCTGCAATGTGCCGTTCCGTCGTGTACAGGCTAAGGCCAAACACTCTCAGGGTCAATGTTCTCACTTTGGATTTTCGCTTCAGATGCAAACAGAGATAAAGATCATAATGGTCATTTCCAAACAATCATTTTCAACAATTCTTAAGGGGCTCCATATCTTTCCACTTGGAAGGTTTATGAATGGATGATGACTATCTATTAGGTATATTTATTTATTTATTTTATTTATGAAACATATGTTAAAGAGGATAGCTTTTCAGTTAATAAACTGTTTTTGCAAGGCAAGGTCCTGCTCACAAGGTAAAAATATATGTACATATTTAAAAATAGTTAAGAAGAACAATCCAGACCAGCTGCAACAAAATTTATCGAATGTAAGAACATAGATTTATTATTCTGAAGTTAAATTGAAAATTAAAAATTTAAATAAGCTAAGGAAACCCTGAATTCAAACATGGATCAGATGGTCAAAGAAAATCCAATCTCAAACACACACCATTAAAAAGACGACAGCCAGAAAATACAAGGGCACTGCAACTCACACGAATTACAGCTAAACAGCATAATAATCCCATTGGCACAAAAAAATCATATACCCAAACAATCCTTCCCCACTCTCCCATCCCTTCCACTACCCCTCTATCCCACATAGCACACAACCTCTCACCAGTCGAAACCACAGACATATCTCATACATATACGCACACAATACATGTTGCCACAGACACATAGACAAATACAATATCACATCCACAACACATGCAACCAGATACAGAGATATGCGCACAACTACGCTCAATCAAGCACAATAACAGAAAGCGCACTCAAAGCGTGGCACACAATTTAGTTTTTGCAGAAGGGATTCCTAACATTGCAATCGAGAATAAATGGTGGTAGAAACCAAAAAGGAAAAAGGAACAGGCTAAGAAAATTAGGTTAAAAGTGAGTATAAATGCAGCTAAATGGTTACAGTGTTCAAATTTATCATCCCTATAGTTTACAGTGAAGAAAAGTAGCTTTGACATTCGTTATAAACTTCCGATTGTGTGTACATTAATGTAGTTTAAGAGGTAAGCGTTCCACACGTTTACCTACCTGTTAAATGCGAAAACTCTTTTAAGAACATTCGATTATGGCTTTGGGTTCAGACCACGTTTAGTGGAGATCACGCAGAACGTGTGTTATGTCGTGTCTTCGCAACCATTTCCTATTCATTTACCATGTGAGTTGGCGCCAATGTCCGTGAGATACGCTTTAAACACTTAAAGGTGGCTATGAAGTAGTCACGTCTTTGCTTCAAAAAGATTTCGCATCGTAACTCTTTAACTATGGTTAATTCCGCGCTATGGTTACTATAAGTCAAATTCGCCCGTAATACACATCCGGGCGGCTCTTTTTTGTAAACACGAAACACATGTAATCAATGGATTGCGCGAACATTGCCACGCAAACAGAACAAGCGTATCCATGCATGGTTGTTACCAAGACAAATACAACCATGTTAAGTATACTCTTTGTTCAATAAATTGGCCATTTTAGCGTAAAGAAAAAATCTTATACCGCATCGACTTGGTTAATTGCTTAATATGATCATCCCATTGCGCATTTTCATCAATAATAACGACTAGATATCGGATTTTGTGTATCTTCTCATCTTGAACCTTATCGATAAATAATTTCAACATTAAACATCTTGGATGACTCAGTTACCATGAACCTTGATTTTGGGATGCAGCATTAATCTTCTTAAATTTATCCTATTGTATCGCGATAAATATAGGTGAGTTAAGAGTCGGATTGTAATAAGTGACGTTGCTTCTTTATATGTCACGACTAGAGTATAAATAAGCGTACTCGTCGTCAGCGTAACATTACAAGACGAATAATTAAAGGGTTTGGGGATATATCATTCATCGTACAGGGTGCGACATAACCCCGTCTGCGCCGAATGGCCGGGCAAGTAAAATCAGCAGTCGGCAAGCCATTTTGCAGTGTCAACTAAAAATGCTTGGCCCGAGATCGGGCAAGTAATAATTTGGCAAAAAGGCAAACGCTAAGTTTAATACCAAAACTGTAATGAAACAAAAATGAAAATAGAATAGCTGTTTTACGGAGGATAACAGCTGGCCAAAACATCGCATTATATTGCTCAAAATGCGTTCTGCAAAGACGCATATGAACTGGCGCAGCGCCAGTAGAAGTCGGCATCAACGTATAAATAGTAAGGGCAGTGGCAAGATCAGAGAGCATCTGCTGGGCCTGATAACTTGTCCAAGAAAAAAATAAAGCTCGCAGAAAATTGTGGCAAGGATTGAAGAATTACAGAAAGTATTCAGTTGAAAAATGTACTGAGAGTAGCAGCAAAGGTAAGCAAATATGTTTCAATCACCAGAAAATATATCACAGCCACCTCCAAAAACTCGGCAGTTTAAGGCCACTAGAGTATTGCCAGTCCACATGTTGAATATGGTGTATGGTTTGTATTTTGCAAGATCTAACTTGCGATATTGGGCGGTAATTTCTGCACTTGAAAAATGATAAATCGTGACCATGAAAGTGTCATAGGAGATTCAGAAATAATTTTGTGATATTACAAGTGGATTTTAAGAGGGATACTTGGTCAAAAAGTGGCAAATTTAGGCAGGCTTGGAACATAGCTACTATGACGGCCATTCAGTCACAGATCATCGCCCTGAACTGCTGGGGTCTGGAAGATGGCAGGCGTGGTGTCCAAGTTTCCGGCTTGGGGTAGTGGTTTATGAAGAATCTTGTACTAAATATTTCCCAAGTATGTGTACTCTATGCTAATACATTCCTGATTAGGTAATCATTTTCAAAGATTTTGAATAAGATTAAGTTGTATATATCTGAAGCAAGTTTGGGTGAAGGGAAATGGAGATAAACACTAAAACTTTAGTTTTACACTGACTACATGTTCAACATTTTTTTTTATACCGGGTTGGGAATCAATATGCATTCCTAAGAGGAAATATAATTAAGACTACCATGAGTTTTCAATGTCCACAATTTAAGCCTCTTGTTGTATAGGGCGGTGATCGGTGTGGGGTTACATGACCCACCCCCTCAAGGAGGGGGTTATCCCCGTTGATTTTGAAGCTAATTTTTCCAATAATCTGTTGGCATTTTTGATAATTTTCTACACACTGAAAAATATAGCTAACACTTTTCTGTAAACAACTTGAAAGCATATTTACTGGAAACATAGTATAAGCTGAAATTATGTTTTCTAGCATGTAGCATTATATGATACCAAAAGTTCGTGTTACGAGTGGTTATCTTTCTAGAACACTCATTAACTCTAGAACACTTCAATTAACAAACTTAAAACAAGTTTAATATGAAATCATAAACACAGGCACGTTTTAGTTTTACATGTAAACGTGTTGAAAATCACAATCTCAACACACATTTTTTTATGACACCTACGGGTACATCACAACTAGATGTTCACAAAAAATGTATTTGTTCACAAATGTGTATTAGCTGACGCTCCCACCGCCCCCACCCCCCCCCACAAATCCCGACAAACATTGAAATCGGCCACTACACTTGCTGAACACATTGTTGTAACGTTCATATCTTAATATATATGAATGAACACCAATAAAAAATTGATCATTGATGTTTCAAAAAATATGGCAAAAAAATCATTGATGTGAAAATTGTGATGGTTTAACATGTATGTATACTGTTTCATGTATATCTATCATATTAATCACACAAATGCAATAAATTTCAGATATTTTTTCGGCAGTAAAAATTTCATTCGGGCAGCATTTTCGAGCTGTTTGAAAATTCACAATTGCGCCGACGGGCAAGTGGCCAAAAAAGAGTTATGTAGGCCACCCTGATGTATAGATAAAAATAAAATTGCGCGAGAATGCTAACCTTGTGTACGCCAATCGTGACATAAGGAAAACTAGAAGAGATCCGTGACAAAACGCGTGATGCGGATCGTGCAAAATAACTAGAAGAACCAATCATTTCACGGTCCTTTATGCATATATTTTAAAGTTCATCAGTAAAAATTTATATCAATACTATCAAAGCATTTTGATAATGTCCAAGAAAACGATGCGGTCTACAAAGTTCGTATTATTAAAAAGATTCATACCAGTCATCTACTACCCGATGCAGGCACTGGGTAAATGGTTTGGAAAGAAAGCAAAATTGAGTCAATACTAATGTAAATCATGTACATCATGTAGGACTGGCATGTGTCAATTACCCAGTTTTTGAATTTGAATCTATAAATTGGACAAATAATTAAGAATCAAAAAAACGGTGCGTGATGTGATCACAACAAATTTTGCGACATGGGTGTCTGACCATTATCGTTATGGTAGAACTTGTAGCGCATACCAAAGTAGTTCTCCAAGAGGTAGCCATGCATCCTAAAAATGTGCATCAATTAGATAGCCCATACTAACAATATGTAGTCAACAATCAACGGCATTCCTTCTCTCTGGCAATAATGTCGCCCCCCTTACAGGCCGTGAGTGACAGACAAAATGCAAAAATACCCACATTAATAACCATTAATTACTCTTGTAACTAATTCACTGTGTTTACGACACTATGATAAATTATTTTATGTAATTCAAATGAAACTATCATTCTAAGATATCTACTTTCAAAAAAATATTTAAGCCGGCATGATTCTTGGCAAGTTTTAAATTTCCCGCCTCTTGCCCACTTTGTTTGAAAATAGCAAATGTGAATTTAATAAAGTGTTCACAATTTTTATACTTCCGGCTCGACACTAGCACTTGCCTGCTAGCCTGGGGCAAGTAAATTTTCCGTTCTTTGGCAAGTGAAAACTCACGGCTAAAGTCATTTACTTTTCGTTCCCGGAAAAAATAAATTGGGGCGTATAGAAAAGTATTTAAGTTAAAATCAAGACATATTAAAACTTGTGTTTTTTCAATCATTCAAATTTGTTGTAAATCCAATTAGGTAGACTTGTACAAACACTTTCAAACAAGGTATTGTCCTCTAAAAGTAACTAGCATTTTGTGCACTTTGGCAAACTGGAAACTTTGTTTGTGCGGCTAAATTAAGAAAGCAAAAAGATTGCTTGCCCTGATCTGATCATTACAACCAGCAAAAAGTTCAATTTGGAGCCCGTTATGATCAACCATGTAGAAAGGTCACTGCTGGTGTAACATTAAAGTAGTACAGACGCAGGCCACAGTTTTCAGCAATGCAGGAAACTGCATGATGGAATTTCAACAAAATGTGAAAATATAGAACTTTTTAGAATTCCTCATTTTCCACAATAACTTACTCACTTTTTTATTGACTGCTGGCGTTACTGGCAAGTAGCATGTAAACGAGTAAATGTTTACTAGAACAGGCTACTAATGAAATGTTAAGATTGTGATGATGGGCTGAAGGGTTAAATTCCATAACAGGGGTAGCACTACAACATACCTACCTGCTGCCTATGGTGTCGTCTACGATTTGACATCGGCGATCGCTGTGACTGACGGCCTTCCCTGTACGCGACTGTACAAAGAGGAAATGTCATATTCAGAATTAAAGACACTATGTAACGTTGTGGATAGCCCCATAAAAAAAATGTTGAACTTTACTATCTGACATCTCTGAACAGATTTGATGGACACAATAAACAGCTTAGAAGCACGAAACTTCAGATACTTATGGCCGTCACTCCGTGAAACATTACGAAAAAAAATGAACACATGATTATTGTCAGCTGACAAAAATTCTCCACATCAAGCAGTCTATGGGGAAACACCATAACGATCCCAAAAGTGATTTTTCACATTTTGAAAAGCACTAATGATCGTTTTGAACGCAATTTTTTTTTCACGCTTAATTTTTAGACGCTTATTAAAGACATCAGTACAATACAGAATCATGTAGGCTATGTAGCTCAATTTTTTTCAAGTGGAAACCCTTTTCATACTATGCATTTAACCCATTGAGACTAAGAATGAGATATCTCAGGGCGGGGTCAATGAGAAAATGTACTGTTATTGTGAAAGCAAATGCAGAATGGCACACACTCATTCGAACGTTATTATAAAGCTGTCCAGAGTTGCACTTAGCACTGTATGTATACAACATTTTAATGTCAATGAAATAATCTATGAAACACTTTGGCAAGACATTTGGTGGGGTTGTGACTATGCATCAACACTTAGCAGTTTGGTAAGGCTCATCACACTTCCTAATTAGTCTGACTAGATATAAGTTTTTGTATAAATCTTGTTGTGGGAGGGGAGGGGGAGGGTGAGATCTTGTGAAATAGGCAAACTAATATCTTAATATAAATAACAAGATCAATGTAAACCATGCAAGCATAGACTCAAAAGTTTGGATCCACAAGATTTGCAACGACCGCCGCACGCCCACCTGCCCTTACACTGAACAGCAAATCCTGCTTTGGTGTTGATCACAGTGATAGAATT
>JZLH01S0231494.1:16610-26692 GCA_001188425.1 Eucidaris tribuloides | reverse complement strand
TCTCCTATGACACTCTCATGGTCAGATTTATAATTTTCAAGTGACAGAAAATTACCGCCAATATCGCAGGTTAAGACTTGAAAATACAAACCATACACCATTTAACACATGTGGGACTAGGCAATCTCTAGTCGGCTGAACTGCCGAGTTTTTGGAGGTGGCTGTGATATATTTTCTGGTGATTTGAAACAGTTTGCTTACCTTTGCTGCTACTCTCAGTCATTTTTTCACTGAACACTTTCTGTAATTTCTTCAATCCTTGCCACAATTTTCCGCGATGTTTATTTTCTTGGACAAGTTATCAGGCCAGGCAGATGTCTCTGATCTTGCACTGCCTTACTATATTACGTATGCCGACTTCCTGCGCTGCGCCCGTTCATTTTGCGTCTTTGCAGAACGCATTTTGAGCAAGTAATTGCCGATGTTTTGGCCAGCGTTTCCTCCGTAAAAACAGCTATTTATTTCATTTTTGTTTCAATACAGTTTTGGTATTTACTTAGGTTTGCTTTGCAAATTATAACTTGCCCGATTCAGGCAAGCATTTTTAGTTGACACTCCAAAATGCTTGCCCGACTGTGATGTTTACTTGCCCCGGGCCATCGGGCAAGCGGTTATGTCGCACCCTGTACATGTGCAAGACTTGATTATCAAGTTGTCAAAAGCTTCTCACAAGTAGAGGGTGGGGTGTAATCTGCAAGCATAGACTCTACTTTGACAATGAGACAATAGTCCACGCTGACTTGAGCCAAGATTACTGAATATTTTGGTCATTCTCTGCTATAATACACCTATCAATTGTGAGACACACCCCTCGACCCCCCGGGAATGGTGCGTCATGGGTGGGTCATTCACCAACAAATAATGATGCAGGGTACCGTCATGGAAGCATTTGGTCCGTCACAGCATGGCTACTGGGGTGCGTCAGTTTGTATACGTTAAAATAGGCCTAGGCACAGTCATTGTAAGAAAATGGTCTGTCATAGTCGAGACACACACGTGCGTCATGGTATATAGGGGAGAGCGGGGCTAGTTGGCGCGTGGGGTATGTTGGAACATTGTAATTTTCTCTTCGCACTAAACTAATTTTCTGTAATAATAACACCAGGTGGTAGTCTTGCAACACCTCCCACCAAAAACTTGAACCAATCGTGTAGGGGGAGGAGGCTAATTTATTTGTCACCTTCTGAGTAATTTTTCGATCCGAAAATTGATATTTACATGCTAATGATAAAATCCCAAGATTGCTACTTATATAGCTATCTCTATAAAAATAAGCAGTCATATTTGTCTGTTGCTTAGTTGACCACAGGCTCTCAAAGCCCGAACAAGGCCCTCCAGGTTATCGCACCTTTGGAGCGGGTAGCTGCACACATTTGGCAGCTGTGCCAAAACTAACCCCAACATAACATTTATGCGCAACTAACCCTTGCGCCAATACAGAATTATGATGCGTTAAATTGTGATCCGACACAAATGCATCCAAAGCCATACACATTCCAGGTTTTTTCAACATAAGAATACAAAATGTGCAATTTCTAAGGTCAAAATAACGACCAGACCATACAAACCAGCCAAAAAACAAGAAGCAACTCAGACATATTTGGGCGGAAGGATAAGAAATAACTTACAGCCATGCAAATTATCATAATTCAAAATCACATTCTCTATAAATTAAAATGTGCAAAATCTATCAGACGTAAAATATGATTATTTAAAAACTGTTATCATGGTGTGCATTTGCTCGTAAAAGTATGTTCCTACCATGCATGTTTGTTATCAGTTTGTTGTTGTGGTGTGTGTTGCATGTATATGTAGTGTAAGTAATTCTGATAAATAAAAGAAAAGAACGGAATGTTTCAACCTGTGATGACTGTAGTTAACATGTAAAACCCTACAAAAAGATATTGGCCAACTTACCCACCCAGTGCCAACTAACCCCGGTGTGCGTTTTTGGCACACCTTGACAAATCTATTTAAGTAAAAAATATAAAATAACTAAAAGGTTGAACAAAATGTACCCTCAGTATACGCCAGATAACACCCTTATAACTATATAGAAAATTTAATTAATACATTATTAACTCTGAAGCAAAATCCCAAATCGTGCCAACAGACCCCTCTCCCCTAAAAATCAGACTCACTTTTGACAAGTGACCACCAATCCGCGCGGGCTTCCGAGGGTTCGCGCTACAATGATAGTTATACATAAGCCTAAGTGCAAGAAAAACAAAAAGTGAGTTGCAGGATCTCTCGAGACTGTTGGTCTCGACCAGCCGAGACCACAGCTTTCTTGGTCTCGGTCCGCTCGATCCCCTGGCTGTCTGCACTGGTTCGACACCTTCCGGTCCTCGATTTTGAGCCGACCAGCAACTAATTTGATTTTACATAAAAATCTTTATTCTTGTACATGTACAAACTGCAATTTTGCGACATGTATATACATGTAGGGCGTTCAAACATGCATGTAGAGTGCGTTCAAACATAGTTTTAAGACAGATCTTCTACACAAGGACCGGCAATGGTGCGTTCTCTAACGCAATATATTCTGGTCGTTCCTCTTAGAAAACAAAAGAAGAAGTATGGAATGAACATTCAAACATAGAAAAAGTAATGGAAGAAAGAGTAACAAAGAAAGACGGAAAGAAAGAAAAACGGAGGGATTGGAAGAATAGAGACTCAAACAAAAGAAAAAAATAATGGGAAATAATAAAAGAAAGAAGACTGAAAACAAAAGAAAAACAGAAAAAGAAAATTGATATCAAGATAGCAGGAAAAGAAATTTTAAAACAGATAGAAAGAAGGAAAAAAGACATCACAAATGAAAGAAGAGAAAGAAGAAAGAAAGGAAGGAAAGAAAAAATCGAATGAAGAAGAGAAAGAAAAAGAAAAGAAAGAGAAAAGAAAGGAAAGAGAAAAAAAGATAAAGTGAAGAAAAGAGAAAGGAAGAAAGACATGGGAAAGACGTAAAATGAAAGAAAAATGAAAAATTGATAGAAAGGAATAAAGCAAGAAAAGAAAGTGAAAGGTAGACCAAAGTAAGAAAAAGGAAGAAAGATCAAACATAAGGAAATAAGAATAAAAGACATTAAGAATGAATGAAAAGGGAAGAAAGATAGACAGAAGGAGGGAAAAATGAATTTAATGAAAAAAGGAAGAAGGGAAAATAGAGAAAGAAAGATAGAGATGGGCAATTCTGTGAAAAATGTTATCCAGGCTCAAAATCATGAAATCTGTAATAATTCAAAAATATGCTACAGTGGTAAATTTAGTATCACACAATAGAACTCATCAAACTCTTTAATTTGAGTGGTATTGGAATACATTTGAAGTATATTTAGGCATACTTTTCGTCAAAAAACCCATTTTCGTGCAAATTTTTCTTCTCTTTTTTGAAAAACACACAATCTTTGAGTCTCATTTTTTCACATTCATTGGAGTTCGGAATTAATTCATAGCAGTTTATTGTTAAGAAAGGACCAAAAATGACTAATATTAGCTTTACATTATTAATCAAATGTTTTAAGTATAAATATAAGGACCTAAAAAAGTGTTCCAAGTTGTAATGTCCGTAACGTAGCATTTATGGTCCTGTATGGGATGTACTGAATGTTTTACCTAATTGTCATCCTACAACTTTAACAGGACCTCAG
This sequence comes from Eucidaris tribuloides, assembly GCA_001188425.1. NCBI lineage: Eukaryota > Metazoa > Echinodermata > Echinoidea > Cidaroida > Cidaridae > Eucidaris > Eucidaris tribuloides. The sequence goes on along the minus strand of JZLH01S0231494.1, from coordinate 23,042 downwards.
CACCCATTTCAGAAGAAAATTGGCTTCACTTCATGCTTAAGCTCACGAAATTTTTGACACACGACAAATGTGTTGGTACATGTAGGTGAAAAGTCATGTCCAAAAAAATAAATGTCCATAACGGCAAACATTATGTGTGATACATGTAACTACCAAACTACCAAATGATAAATAGAAACTAATTCAAATTCAAACTGTTACACTTCAGGGTGACCTGTTTGAGATTACCACGAATAGGTTCAGAATGATAATGATTTCTAGAAATAAGCTCCCAAAGTTGCAGAAAAATCGCTGAATATAATGTCCGTAATGCTGGAATTGCCCAGACAGAAAAAAATAAGTAAGAAGAGAGAAAAAGAAAGGATGAAGTAAAGAAAAAGAGAAGAGAAAGAAAGATATGGGAAAGAGGCAGAAAGAAAGAAAAAAACAATAAAGAATAAAAGAATAAATAATCAAAAGATTAACAAATAAAAGAAGACAGAAGTAGAAAAGGGTAGAATGAAATAAAAAAAGACTGCAAGAAGAAGTACAAACAGAAACTAACAGGAAAAAGAATGATTGAAGAAAGTGAGAAAAAGGGAAGAAGGATATAGAAATGTACAGTGCATTAGAAAATAAAAAGAAAATCAAGAATGAATGAAGAAAAACCATTAAAGAAAGAAAGAAATAAGATTATTAACAACACTTTATTTTCTTTATCTGATCGTTATTCAGTAGCTCAGGCAAATGTGCTCATGGGAAAAAAAAAATTCTTTTCAGTTTAAAATTGTTTCTCATTGCAGTTGTTTGTGCAATTTGTAGCTATCATATTGACTCGTAGTCGTAGGCCTATTTTGCGATAAACTTTGGGAGGCATTTTACATGTAAGCGACAAATGAAACAATGAAAATATTATTTTTAATGTTCTTCATTAAGTGTTAATTTTATTAAAACTTTAAAAATCCTATTACAGACTGATTGCAATGTGTAAGCAGTAGGCAGTTAATGCTGAGTAACAAAGTTGCGTTATCCTCAAAACATGCACAAATTAGTGTCAATTGAAACGCTGGTCTTGGTCTTGGTCTTGGTCTCGGAAAGTGCTGGTCTTGGTCTCGGACTTCTGGTCTCGGTCTCGGACCTCTTTTTCTTGGTCTTGATCTTGGTCTCGGGGTGTCTGGTCTTGGTCTTGGTCTTGGTCTTGGAAGGTCTGGTCTTGACTACAACACTGTAAGGTAGTACTAGTCTAATGTACATCACACTCACAGTTGTCCAGCCCTGATTTGCACACCACAACAAACAAAGGACTGTACCTGCAAACTAGGTAGTGGTTAGGGAAGAATGGAGAGGCTCCACTACAGTGCATCCCAGAAAAAACAGAACCCTGAAACAAAGGCTCATTGTGTGGAAGCAATGAGGTGTATAAGTGCAAAAATAAGTTCAAAATAAACTTTGACTTACACTCTTTCAAATGATTCATTAAACAAACTTATTCATGCATGTATCTATGAGTACCATGACTTTAAAAATCTAAAGTGAAAAACCATTTGTTACGCTTTATGGCTTTGACACTGTGCACTCCAGGAAACGAAAACGATGGACAGCTGGTGGGCAGGGATGCACAGTGTCAAAGCCAAAAGGCGTAACAAATGGTTTGTCACTTTAAATTTTTGAAGTCATGGTACCCAGAGATGCATGAGTGAATAGATCTGCTTAATGTATCATTTGAAAGAGCATAAGTAAAAGTTTATTGTGAACTTATTTTTACAATCATTGAATCATACGCCTCATTGCTTTCCCACAATACGCCTTTGTTTTAGGGTTCTGTTTTTTCTGGGACGGACTGTATAATATCTAATCCACAACATTCAATATTTAACTTTAGAAACCACCACAAAAATAAACACAAAACACCCTCTTTTTTAGACATTATAATCCCCTTCAGAAAGAGCATCTACATGTACATGTACACTGTCTATGTTATGTTTCTTTTCATCTGACTGAAGCCAGGCAATGATATCTAATTAAAGGAGTATTTAAGTCTTTATTTACCACATTTTTAAAATGAACTTTGGCTCAATCACTTATACTATTATAGTGTGGAGTTTCAGCAAGCGACACACACTTTTTTCAAGCAAAGACAGTGCGAATCACTCCCTAGACCTGCCAGAAGGGTACTGTATTTTTTTACAGACCTGTAGTAATAGGATTAAAGATAAGTACATCCTCACTCATTGTTTCATTGTAATTGTGCAAGTTGGGGAAGGCAAGGCATAGGTTAAGTGCAAATGGTTTTAAAAAGGGAAAAGACAGTGATCATACATTGTCAACTAAATGCTGTATGCATGAAGGGAGTGAATGCAGCCATTCAAGACAATGCTGAAAATGCCATAGCCACACCTATTATTATCTGATTGAGATATTTTATCTGAATGAGGATCAGACTTGAGTAGATTACTTGAGTAGATTACTTGAGTAAATTATATAATTTGATTGCAATGATAAAGAGAGTACAGTTACAGTCATGGCCAGATGAAAATACAAACAGACCTTAATTGCATTCATGCTTTGTTTCTTTGTTTTGTTTAGCTTTCTTTATTTGGGAGGGGAGAGGGACTACAGTGCACACTGCAAAAGAGGCTTTCTTTCAGAATGGATAATAATCCACTGTCACTACTACAGTAGTGTTCACTGAAACCAGCATACATTGTCTTTGTGTTTGTGCAGTCTTGGTTAGACCTGCTGCAAAATTTGCCACTGAAGTACTGATAAGAAAATCTGGAAAAATCTCAAATCATTGTTCATATTATGAACGTGTAACTTAGTTGAATTGAGAAATATTTGAATGCATTGTCATACTTGTACAGCAAATTTGCAAGGACTTTTGTTCTTATCCTGGTTTATGCACTTTGTCAATTAGAGACGACCAACTGCATCTAACTCAATAATCAATGCAGTTGAGTACAGTGAAAAAATCCAACATGTTCAAAAGAGAATTTCTACATAATTCAGTAAACTATCGTGCAAATTAGGCAAATCACATTATCAGCAGTACTTTCTCAAGATCTAGATAAAATAAGTGAATGAAATTGTTTGCAGTTTGTATAATTTACATTTAATCTGGCAGAAATGAATAAGTAGGGGTGCAGACTGCAGTGACATCGTCAACTCAGCTGGTTGCCCTCATTCAATGCCAGCCTGAGTGGGGTATGCCATGGTTATTACCCTTTCGTGCCCCCCTCCCTCCTCCCGCTCGACTCAGTAATATCATGCATCAACTTCAAAGTGTTTAGGGTAGTTTCACACTCAGGGTACATATTGCCAAAAACCATTAGGTCTATATGACTTCACTTCAAAAAATGAATTCACTTGTTGTATAAAATTTTCATTCCCAGCCATTGGCCACTGCACAGTGTGTCTATAGCAGCGAAGAAACTTTTTAAAATGGACAACTTACGTACAAATTGTGTATGTTTGTGTCAAGTTTAAACAATTTCACAGTCTCACCTGATCTTTATGAATTTATGAACATTATCACCAATGACAATTACAGATCATGCAGGGAGACCAATGTAAAGTAAAAACTGAATCTATATTGAAGCTTATTCAAATTCCAAATCCACGCGAGATGGTGACATGTTAACAAATTATGACGCTGCGTCAAAATCTTGAAGAAAATTCCCTCAAAATTGTCCTCTCCCAATTTGATGTAAATATGCCATACGGTTAAGTTGTACCGCGAGCGAAAGTTCAGTGTTATACACCTATCAATTGTAAGACGCACCCCTTGACCCCCGGGAATGGTGCGTCACTTGTCAAACGTGAGTCGGATTTTCATATGCCATGACGCACCTTTGTGTCTCGACTATTATAATGGACCATTTTCTTACAATGACTTAGACCGAAGGCTTCGACCTCTGTATGGCGTCCGTGGTCGTTTTTCAGTACTTTTCAGACGATCTTGACAGGTATTTTACATGTATCTACGGTGATACGCTGCCTACAGAGGCCGAAGTTCACGATACCTGTTGCACACTGGCGTTTCTAGCTCAGACTCCACGGAATCGGTGGAGTCCCGAACAGACGGAAAATATCTGATTTTACACCATACCTGACACTTACTAGAGTGAAAAATCATTCCTACTACCCACCTCGGTCATGCCAATCCGGATTCCATCCTTATTTCGTCGTAAAAATGGTGAAAACCGCGAAAAAATCTTCAAGAAAGTGTTCCTTCAGTCTCGTACGCGATTTTTTCGCTGATACCCAAAGCCCAAAGCTAATACGTAGCTTATATTTACGTTAGCTTTGGCATCATGCCGAAAAATCGCGTACGGGACTGAAGGAACACTTTCTTGAAGATTTTTTTCGCGGTTTTCACCCATTTTACGAGAAATAAGGATGGATCCGGATTGGCATGACCGAGGTGGCGGGTAGGTAGGAGTGATTTTTCACTCTACGTAAGTGTCAGGTATGTGTGTGAAAATCGATATTTTCCGTCTGTTCGGCGGATCTCCACGATTCCGTGGAAGTCTGAGCTAGAAACGCCAGTGTGCAACAGTATCGTGAACTTCGCCTCTGCACGCAGCGATACACCGTAATACATGGTGAAATACCTGTCAAGATCGTCTAGAAAAGTACTGAAAAACGACCACGGACGCCATACACGAGGTCAAGCCTTCGGCTAACAATGACTGTGCCTACGCCTATTTAAACATATACAAACTGACGCACCCCATTCACCAGTCCATGCTGTGACGGAATGACGGTACCCCGTGTCATTATTTGTTGGTAAATGACCCACCCATGACGCACCATTCCCGGGGGTCGAGGGGTGTGTCTTACAATTGATAGGTGTATTACGCAATTTCATTCACCGAGATTGGCAACTCTGCGTATGTGGTCCAGGATATGCATCTGCCCCGGCCCAGGGATGTAGTCGAGGCCGGCAGTTCCGAGTCATGAGGCCGCTGGAAAAATATTGTTCCCGTAGACTTAACGTCCGTACTAGTTAAATCGCCACTTTGAATGAGTATTTTACATTACCTTCTATTATAATGACTTCAGCCTGGAAATACGAGTCTTAGTTGTAATCCTAGACCGAAAAATCGGTCTTTATCGGTCGAGATATGTTTCGCTGAGACTACGTCTGGCTCCACTGATCTCTTCTCTAAAGACCGAAGTCAGTCCACATCGCGGTAACGACGGAACGACTGTATGGGACTAGGACAAATAAATTGTCCGTTTCTAGTCGTGTGGGACTTCTTTAACAAATGATAAATACAATTAAGCTAGAATTTAATCAATTAAAAAAAAGGATGGAGATACTCACTATAAATCACTCCAACAGTAGAAAACCGATGAATTCAGGCTCATTTCTGCGAGATGAATTGGACACACTCGTCGCCATCTTCTTTTTCCAAACTTACCGAACTCTGCATATAAGACTTGCTCTGATTGGCCGATGATTGACCCAGAAAGTCTTTCCGCCGGTCACGTCATACATTAGAGATGAATATGCAAATACGCAAATTATAAGCACCACTTCGTCTATCACATCCTTCATTTTGACGAGAATAGTAATGAGCATTTAAACGATTAATATTCATGAGGCAAGTGAGGAAATGGCAGCACGAATGTGATTGGCTAACGTAGGTATACGTTGAAGAAGCGGTTCAAGTTATGACAAACGCTCTACCCCGTGTAATTCTTCTCCAAAAAAGGGATATTAGACTACATTTTTTAGTGAAGGTGGTAAGCATAACGCATTTTTTAGATGTTTCTCTTAATCTACACAGTGTAATTTAGACACTTGTGTCATTTATTTCGTCGTAATCGCTTCGGGTGAGGTACCTCACCCGAAACTGTCATAGGGACAGTGGTTAAGGCGTCTTGCGAGACGCCGCTACGTAAAAAGATTGGGAAGGATTCCGTCCGTGGAGAAGTAGCTAGGAGAAGATCAAAAATTGTTAAAAAACTGCTTCGAAACGGGCGGATTTTTCAGTCTATCACCAACAGTGCTTCGTATATGTTGGCGTTGCGGGGCGATATGTGGGCAACTCGTCGACGATGTAAGTTCACCCAAAAGCAGTTGATAATAAGAAATGTCAATTATATATCTGTTTTTTACCTCCAGTTTTTGTTTTTAGTTCTTACCAGCAGAAAGTAAACACAAGAGCTTAGCAGAGAATCCCGATGTTACTTGTGAAATTGACAGCGTGACGAAACGCGTCACAAAATGTTTAATGCGATAATATTGACATGATTGAAGTGTTTGTATGATATTGACAGGGAGATTGGGGGTCTCATATCTTCCTGCCTTGGTATGAAGGTAAAAACTTGTAGGTATTGTGTTTTAAGTCGGGCAATTATCCCTTTCATAATAGTCAGCTTTTTCCATGATCACTCATCCCAGGAATTATGACTGATAATTATGGCTTCGTCTAAATTAAAATA
>JZLH01S0231483.1:20808-35486 GCA_001188425.1 Eucidaris tribuloides | reverse complement strand
AGTGGGGATGTCGAAGGGAATTTCCGACAAGGTAAAATGAGCTGGAAACATTTTACAAAACAAGGAGGCCGCAAATAAACATTTTGTTACTTAGACAACATCGACTTGAGCCAAATTTAATTTGGTTACACATCACATGAGCTATAACACAGGATCAATGTCTATACAGCACATACTGTTCATACTATGTTTTACGCACCATGACTGACAAGGGTTTGTGCCTGCAAACTACTTGTTATTTTCCTATAGTTTTCAAACGATTCATGATCCGATTTTGTCCACAACAAGGGCCAAGAATCAACATTACCAGACAATCGAAATGATAGTTTATAAATATCAATCACTTCATTGGGTTTTCATATACGCCCTTAAGCATTATAATAGGCCCTGGGTTATTGTCCTTAATAATAGTGTATGTAATTTTGGAATTTGTCATACATGTAAATTTCCGTTCAAAATTCATCCGCGCTTAAAAGTCATGTACCAACAGAATTTCTAATGTACTCGAACAAAATCATCAAAGAGAAAGAGAAAAGAAGATAAACATTTTCATAAAAGAAACTCTCAAAATATTATGATTGTGTTGATATTCTGTCCTTGCATCGTTTTCCCATATTTTTGTTTCTTCACTCAGATATGAAGTGTATTTTGAATGGGAATTGCGTCCTTCCCCTTGACTTACGTTTTCCCGTTATTGAAAGTCTGTTGAATTGTAACCTGGGTTTCTTCTATATTCATATATCGTTGAGGGACTTCACCCCCGCATCAGTCGTCGTATAAATATGAAATAAACTAGACAAATTCTGGCATTTTTCTGAAGTATTTGGGAAATGAGAATACGTAATCGAAATTTAGTGATAATATATTCTCATTTACCTATCATAGGCCTATTGCAAAACAAGATAATTGAGCACCTTTCGGCAATTTTACCCTCTTTAATTAATACAATTTTTTTTCACATGACAATAGTTGTATAAATTCAAAATTACCGGTTTCTTACATGTGTTGGTGTGTGTATGTGTGTGTGTGTGGGTGGGGGGGGCTGCGTGTGTGTGTGTTGTGTGTGTGTGTGTGTTTGTGTGTGTGTGTGTGGTTGTGTGTATGCATCTGTGTGCGTCTGTGTGCGAGTCTTGATTTTTCTTTCTTTCACCAATTTAGCCGTTATTTGAATTGATATATCATTAAATTTGTTTACAAAATCTAGCTGTTGTTTCACTTGATTTTTGTCTTTCTTTCGCTAATTTAACCGTTGTTTCAGTTGATATGTCGGTTGTTTCAACTATCTATCCGTTGATTTTGTTGATACATGTGCATGGGCTGTCACTATACCGCAAAAAGAGGTGGCTACACTTAAAAAATAAAACTAGCTTTTAAAGATGAAAGGGTTACCATGTATATAAAAATTTTAAAAGTTCTTTTTTATCGCTAAAAAATGCCTCGCGATGACACAAAAACATATCAGAATTTGCGAGTCAACTCTTGCTGATGCTAAAACTTTATGTATCTACTGGATTCTTATTAAGTTTATTGAAAGCACCTTGATTTGAATAAAAGTGAAAATCTATTATGTAACCTCATACAGTTTAGGTGCAACAATTTTTCGTTACAGATTGTGGAACTTCCAGTTCCAAATCTAACGCTGTGTTGTTACTTTTGGCCTTTGAATATATTCAAAAGTCACAACACATTCCAACAGCATCGATTTCATCCGTGTTACATATATGACCATAATATTAAGTTAAGTTATTTCATACCAAGATGATGATGATGATGATGATGATGATGATGATCATGTTAATGATAGTGTAAAGATGGATTAAAAGTTATTTAGAATAATATCGGGATGATCAAAACATGTAAAATCACATGTGGGGTTTACTCCTGTCCCTTAATACTAACACTTTATGAGAGCACCACAGTTGATCTGTTTTTGGATGTGGGAACCCCACCACCACCACCACCCACCTCACCGGGTCAGCTGGCAGGAATACCAATCTGTCATATTGTCATACAGGTATACAATATCATCCCTGTCAGAAACAGAATGATTATTTATTGTACTTCAAAATGAAACTAAAATTGGGTTGTTGTGCCCGAAGTGTTGCACGGTATGCGGAAACACTTTTGAGCAAGTAGAAAATTCCGTGCATAATAACAGTTATGACGGGGTTTTTTTTCTCAATATTTTGACGTACACGGTGCATTGCAAACAAATGCGCACGCAGGTGCACTCAACCTGCTAAATTCCGATTTTTTGCCCAGATAAACGTCATTTTATTTTATGACGTGAAATTGATGATTGAAAAGGCACCACAAAGATGGGGCAATAGACCAATCATGATTCAGTCAGTATAAATACTACTATTGGTGGTTATAAATAAATGTAATACGCTGCACCCCTCGTTTAGCCATTGTCCACTTATTTTAAACTAAAATGACGTCACACATTAACTTGACCTCGCATTTTTCTTTCACGCGTTATATTAATATACGGCATGCAATTAATCTCTTTGACGTACTTTGGGGTTATAGAATGTCGTCATTCTAATGGATTAATTCCTGGAAATCATATTCATCTGTATGCGTACACAAATAACGACAAAATTCTTCTTTACCATACTCTGTCCTTAATTTCAAGTACATGTATTAATAGTAATCAATAATAAACCGTCATAATTTTATTGTCTACAACAGAGAAATACGATGAGGTCCACGTTTTTGACATGCACCCGTTTCATCTCAATGAGAAATTTACGTTGAATTTGAATTTGATTTCACACCCATTATCATCATCATTAAAATAACAGCATTCACAGCAACACAACATAAAAGAACATTGACATGATTGGGAGAAGTAAAAAATGCCCCAAGAAGCAAATGAGTTGAACACAAACCAGCTGGAGTGTAGTTTCTGGGTGGAAGGTTTAGTCTTAAAATTGATTACTTGCTGAGAAACAAGCGTTCATTTACCAGTATTGAATTAATCTGGTGTCTTGATATAGAAATCGATCCCACAAAAAAAAAAACACACACACAACAAATTCGCCTGTCGCAATGAGTACCGACAGCAACTGTTTAATAAGCAATAAACACTTGACAATGAAGTTTAGACAACAGATGCATTAAATAGTGTATTCGATTCTAAAGTAGTTTTATCCCCAAATAAGGACCTCTTCCAATCCTGCTATTGCCTTTAATTATGTCAATGTCCTTTTTCTCAAATGATAGTCAACAAGGTACATGCATTCCAAGGAAGAAGAAACATCTAAACAAAATAGACAAACAGGGCCCTGAAAACGATTTTTTCCGGGAACTACGAAACATCTCTTACATTTATTTTCTTTATGTAATGTAGGGGCTGTTCTGTTCCCCCCCGACCAATAAAAAAAAACAAAAAACTTGGGTGTGCTGTGCTGCAGCACCGTCATGTCCATTGCAAAGTATAAAAACAGCAGAAATAGTCAAAAGAAAGGAAAAAAGTTGTGTTACACTTGTTTTGCCAACTCTTTGAGTGCAGGAAACACCACCGAGATCGCACGGTGAGGTACGACTTAAAATATCGGCTGGCCTTTTTAATTCATGAAATGTGCTCCGATTTCATTGGTACTTTTGACAGCTTGTAAATTATAGTCAAACAGTATGCAAGACACGAAAAAACACAATATTGTAATTTGGAACAGCGAAACATGAATGAAATATCTGGTTTCCGACTTTTCTAAAAAGTACAATGTACAGACTATACTCAATGACATGATTGGGAGAAATAACCGTATACTCTTGGCCATAACTACTGCCAAACTTGACAAGGCGTCGGACTGAGTAATACACAGGCGCCAAAAAGTTACTTTCAATAAAATAGAATAAATTTTTATACACAACCCTTAATTGTGTTCAGGCATGCGGTTCTTGATTTATGCGCTGGTGGTTCCTTTCTTCACTTTTATGAATAAATACACTGACGGCGTCAGAGAAACATTATTAATTTTGTTTATTATAAAGACCATCGGACCGCAGTCGGTGTTATAGTTTGTACAGTGAATATTACATGCGTGCGAAGAATATGTAATGACGTCTGTTAAAAGTACACAAATAATAAGGCGTGATCCGTTTATTATATAAATTTGTGTTCCTTTATTCATTTTAAAACCCATAACCTCATAATCAAGTTTCGTGTTACTTAAAAACAACAAATAGTTACGAAATTTTGCACTTTTCCGAATCAAGTGTCTCACCATATATACCAAACGCAATTAGAGGTACGGACAGATTATTTCATACGATATCGAAATTCCATGTGGAAAATGTTAGCATTGAAAGGTACCATATCTTAACAGAGATCTTAGTGAGGCTTTCATAAACAACAAACGATTAATACAAACAAGAACTTCATTGAATAAATAAGGTAACTAATGTAAATTTAGTAATTATGACAATGACATCTATTGATCTGACAAGCATCTGAGGAAAACAGTAAATGTCGCAAGTTTACCGGGCTGTGGGTAGTGGTCCTATTCTCCGAATCAAGGATGTTAATAGTTACTTTATATTCCATATCAAGCAACTTATTTCGAAAAACAAAATTAAAAATCAAACGAAACGAAACCAAACCAAACCATACCATACCAAACCAAATTATACCAAACCAGACCAAACCAAACCATACCAAACCAGACCAAACCAAACCAAACCATACCATACCAAACCAGACCAAACCAAACCATACCAAACCAAATCAAATAAAACCAAACCAAGCCAAGACCAGACCAGACCAGAACAAAACCAAACAAAAGAAAAAAACTAATACAAAATAAAATAAAATAAAACAAAACAAAACAAATATCAAAACAAAACAAAGCATATGACAACAAACTATACCAATCCAGACCAGAACAAACCAAACCAAACCAAAGCAAACCAAACCAAACCAAACCAAAACAAACCAAACCAAACCAAACCAAACCAAACCAAACCAAACCAAACCAAACCAAGCAAACCAAACCCCCACGACTCTGAACGATGCAACCTTCGTCTGCCTGTCTGGTAGATGATTTGTGTCTCTAGCAAACAAGTTAATAACGTTGTCCGAACACGATGCTTCCTACGTGGGATACATGTATATAATATTGGTTATTCCTACAGGTCTTCTTGAAATTTGAAGCATTAGGAATTCGATAGAGCCAAGAGCACACATGATAAATAGTTTTAGACTCATTTAAAAAAATGAACAAATATAAGAATATATACATTTAAGGAATTATTAAATTCATACCATTAATTGCTTCTCCCTATCTTTGACTTATGTTGCATGATACTGGGAAATACAAACGAACGCAAAAATACAATATACACAAACTGAAATATTATAGAATCGTACTGAATTGTGTTCATCAGCATATTAATGAAAATAGTGCTTTCGCAGCCTGTATGCTACAGAGGATAAAATTTCAGCAATGTTTAATGGTTTCAAAGTTTTCAACAATCAAGCACCATTATATTTTACCAGATCATTTTCATTTCGTCACGTATTTTATTACACTCTGGAGAAATTAATAGTGATCAATATGTTCCAACACGTCGACAATGCAAATTTGTGAATTTTGTTTTATATCTTTAGGCTGTATATCCCGTGTTTGGTGGAATTGTCCCTTAAAAGTGGATCTTTAAAGGTTGTGTTTTTTTTACCTTTACAACAAACCGGTTTTGCTTTCATTTTCGAAAAAGTCACAACGAAATATTATCAAAAACACAAGACAAAAACAAAAACAAAACCCAATGTAGAGGATCCCCGGGCATTTGGTCTTAGGTATTACGGTATATGATCATTCTATTCTAAAACAAGTTTGGCGTGATGACATATTTTTTGTAAGATTAATTTGACAAATTGCCAGATTGACCGGAATGAAATGGAATGATATGATATGATATGATATGATATGATATGATATGATATGATATGATATGATATGATATGATATGATATGATATGATATGATATGATATGATATGATATGATATGATATCATATCATATATGATGTGATATTATGATATGATATAATATGATATGATATGATATGATATGATATGATATGATATGATATGATATGATATGATATGTTATGATATGATATGTTGTGATATAATATGATGCTTCATTGCTTGGGCAGGGTATTTAGACTAGTTATATTACCCTCGAATACTATAGTAATTATAAAAAAATATGGTTGAATATTTAAATTTAAATGTTTCATATTTTTTGTTTCTAAGGAAACGCTGAATTCTGCACACAACTCAATCCAGCGTTGGAGAAACGGTGTACAAATGGATGGTATAATAACAGGGCAGAACCCATGCTGGGAAGTCAAGGTAATTCAAATAATAGAAAATAGTACGTTGCCAGATCAAAATGCTAACCTATTGTAACGTAATCCGGATTCAATTAATTATTTTCTGTTATAGATTTGCGATTCATAATCATGTTTGTTTTCTTCCCAACCGATTTAAGGCATCTGTTGGTAAATCAATTTACAACAGTACAAAATATATAGAGTACATAGTGGTTCAGTCGAAATAAATTATTGTATAAAGTAAAGCTATTTTGATATTCCATGGTGTAAAATATTCGACAACAAATAAAAAGTATAAAATCTGTTTTTTTAGAGCAGATTTCCGGTTACCCCAACATGTCTTAAGCTGTATATACGTACTTTGAAAAAATCTAAAGACCTGTAGAAGATTTGGTATAGATCTACATGTACATAGGTCTGGATAGGCTTGTACAAGATTTGGTAATAATAAAGAAAATTCACACAATTTCTTATACTTTACAGTTAGACTTCGGAAATTAAACCAGGATTTTACATAAAAACATCGAACGTAAAAAATCATTTTTTACTAGACAATCTAGAATCTATTTTTAAACCGCGCAGTGCCTGTTGATATGTTTTCCATTGCGTAGTTGAAGGCAATTTCGATACAAACTAAACTCTGTTTTAAAAAAAGAATTACAAGATTAACTCGTAACGTCCTGAATTATAAGATTGAAATCGTAATGTATTTCCTTTTTGGGCTAGACTTCTTGGGACACCTAGTTCGTTAACAAAGTAAATTTACACGTTTTACCATAGCTATATTCGTACTTATTTCTAATGTTTACCCTTTATAAGGTTACAATTTCGTAGTTTCCTGTTCAGAGAGAAGAATGCTCAGACTTAATTTTAATCTGAGCATCTTTACAGTACAACTAAATAACCCTTTAGGGTGGTGGAGTTAAAGACATAGGCTAACATTGTGGAGTTTCATTTTAAAAAAAATGTCAAACTATGATATCTGATCTACAAAGTAGAGCTTGGATGGACAAATAAACATCACAAAATACAAAAGTTTTGCAAAGTTATGCTGCCATTAGCAAAATATGCATGGTTGTACGTCACCCATGAATTTCCACTGCGGTGGAGTATAAAATAGCCTAGATCTACAGACGGTATGTCTATGGGGAATCTATGGGCATGGTGAAGTTGGCCAACCAAGCACTCGTATAGATTTTCATTTTTTTTTTACAGGTCTAAATTATTACTTTGAAATACATTTTTTTTCAGGGCTTCACTTTTAGACCTTATCAAAGACACTAACAGCATGGAGGATTATGTACTTCACATTTTTTTATTTTTTATTTTTTTGGGGGGGGGGTAAACTGTGGTCATTATTAGCCTATGTCTTTAAAACATAATAGAAATGATACTACTTTGCTGATATCTTCAACCTGCAGACTCCAGACTGTTGCGTCGCCTCCCGGTGGCCTACACGGACGGCACGTATTCTCCCGCTGGGCCAGACCGACAGAACCCCCTGGTCGTCAGTGATAGAATCATGAAAGGCGAATCGGGGAGACCGTCCTACCAAAATAAGACCGCTCTGCTTGCATTTTTCGGTATGTCTGTTTCATGCAAATTATTCAGTTTTACTTTGTTTTGTTTTGTTCTGTTCTAGTTTGGTTTGATTTGGTTTGGTTTGGTTCGGTTTAGTTTTGGTTTGGTTTTGGTTTGTTTTAGTGGCACTGATAAATTATGAACCAATGAATTCAGTGGTATTCGAACTTTGTGTGGAGATTTTTATTGGATTAGAAAAATTCAAATAAATGTATAAATTAATGAATAAAGAAATTAATAAAGAAATTAATAAATGAATAAATAGATAAGTAGATAACTAACTAAGTAACTAACTTAATAACTAACTGACTTACTAACTAAGCAACTAAATTTGGATTAAAAGAATGCGTGGATTACACACAATCATGAACTCAACATTATTGGTCGATAATGGTGCACTAGAGTGTGTTGTGTTCGTTCGTTTGTTTGTTTGTTTGTATGTTTGCTTGTAAGTTTGTTTATACGTTTGTCTTACATATTTTACAAATGTCTCCTTGAAGCCCAGCACGTTATCAACGAGATTGTGGATACCAACGAGCCGGGATGTCCCATCGAATGGATGAACATCGATATCCCCGAAGACCAGCGGGATCAATACGGCGGGGCCACCATGATGCCGTTCCGGCGAAGCCGCTACGATCCCGACACGGGACTCAATCCAAACGTGCCCAGAGAACAGGTACATTACAATGTAGCCTAGTACTCGGACTCGGTACTCGTCCTCAAGTATTCCATTGGAGACGATTTGATTTCGCTATAATACGCATTTCCCATAGACTCCAGCCCGAAATATCTCGTTCTTAGTCTCCAATGGGGTTTAACTCGAGTACTGTTTTCAGAGTACATCGCGTACTCGAACGCCAAAGTAGGCCATACTTTTACTCGAACTGTGGTTCTTGTACTCGGGTTACAAAATAGTCGGACTCGACACCAAAAATGGTCTCGAGGTGCTCGACCTCTCTTTGTATTCGCCAGTGAAAGCACTCGGCAGTACTTGGTACTCGGAAAAAAAACCTCGACTACAACACTGGTACACTATTATGCGATGATTGGTTCATTGAATGATTGATTGATTGGTTCATTGATTAATTGATTGTGTAATCGTCTGATTGATTGATTGATTAAATGATTAGCCACCACATCAAACTCGCACCCTTCTCTTTTCGATGAAAATGCTGTGGATGTTTTTGTGACGTCCAGTCTGTGGAACAACTTGCTATACAAAATTGGCTAGACTATAACTCTACATACATACTATCTGTTTTTTTTTTTTAGTTGACAGTGAATTTCGGAATGGGTTCCAGTTGGTTAATCTTATAATTTCTGTAATCATTATACAATGAGTTTAATGTTGACTTTTGCAGGAAAACTGCGTTTGATGGCTTGGTTGTGCACTTCGAGTGTCATTGTACAGATGTGTTCTCGTTCTAATATTTAATTGCCATAAATAGTTATTCAATTACATCCGATAATCATTAACTGTTCTATATTTCACACGGTGTTGCTTAGTTGAACGCAGTCTCTCCTTGGATTGATGGCACGGCGATCTATGGACCGAATAGAGTATGGGAAAACGAACTGCGGGAGTTCGCTGGAGGGCGCCTGAAATCGAGCCCTGGATCGGACGGGCAGCTTCCCGCTCTAAACGACATCGGCCTTCCCTTGACGAACCCCGCCCCGGCCAACGAACACGAACTAGAGAAAGCGGAGAGATTATTTTGTGAGTTGTAGCTACAAGATGGGGCCATGTGAGTTGTATGTGATGGTCAACGGTCGATTTCATGAAGACACAATGTTGATAATACATTGACGAATAAGCCAAATATAGATTGAAAAAAGCAAGCAGTAACTCTATGTAAACTCATACATGATCTTTCACGGAGTCTGACTTGCCAGCAGTGTGAAAATTAGAATATTAAAGCATCTTGTTACATTATTAAAAATTCCATAAACTTTCTGAAAACATTAAAACGATCACAAAATAATGTCAACACAATTTCAAATGTCGCCAAAATCTCTGTGCTTTTGTTTCGCCCTGCAATTTATTATCAGAGGTATCATGAGCATTAAAAGATCATTTCACATTATAGATGGAAAGATAGAAAAATAACTAATGCTATTTTGATTTTATTTCGTCTCCAATTTCCGTATAGGGAATCCGCTCGAAGGCAACGAAAACCCAGCCATACTCTCACTTGATATCCTTTTATTCCGTTGGCATAATTATTGGGCCGATCGCGTAGCAGGTTGCTCCGAAAGTGCCAACTGGACGGATACAGAAATTTACAACGAGGCTCGAAAATGGGTCATTGCTACTTACCAGGTAAAGAGTAATTATTAATGCTGATGTCGAGACCACTTTCTGTGTCGACATTATATCGACTTGACCAAGAATAAGGGCGACTGTTTTCAAGTTAAGTTAAGTTAAAGAATCCAAACACATGTAATGTAAAGGAAATAACTCATAAAATGGAATGAGAGTTTAAGGAAATAAGATAAAAAACTTTGTGTCATTGATTTTGACTTTAATTTTGGGGGATTTTCTTTATGTCGTCAAAAAGGAAAACTTTATGTCTACGCGTTGCTCTATGCCCAAAATATCACTGTGTCGACAAAACTGTTGAAATAATACAAGTCGACAACAGCACCAGCCATTGGTCCTTAGTTTTGGTTGGTTTATGCTCATTTTAACCAGATTTGGGCTCACGTAAATATGAATATGTAACATATCAATTGATGATGATGATGATGATGATGACTGTTTCAAGCCGTTGGTACATTGTGTATGATAAAGTCACACATTGGTTGCTATTTCAGAAACTAAAAACAATAAGGTCAAAGATATTGTCAACGAACTACAAAAGGATTATTTGAAATCATTGGGTTTTTACTGAATATTCTTAATTCCAGAAAGTCGTATTTTACGAGTTTCTACCAGCATTTCTAGGACTGAAGTCAGACAAGATGAACGAATTAAACTACACCGGTAAGTAATATAATTATCGTGTGTGCCATGAAATATAAAAAAATCTATGAACAGAAAGGCCTGTACTTCTGCTCTTTGTTTGTGATTGTGTGTCAGATACACATAGAAGGAAGAAGAAGAAGAAGAAGAAGAAGAAGAGAAGAAGAAGAAGAAGAAGAAGAAGAAGAAGAAGGGGAGGAGGAAGGATATAACTAGATAGATAGATAAAGAGATAGAGAGATAGGTGGTACATTAATTATTCCTTATGGTAAAGCATCAGATCTTTGTTTACTTACAAGGCAGCACTAATATTACTTTACTAGTCATGTTATAATTACAACACGTATATTACGCATTTTGTATCATTATTTTGTCGCAGGGTACAAACCCTACATCAATCCCGGAGTCAGCAATGAATTTGAAGCCGCCGCCATCCGCTACGTTCACACCATGATCCCACCAGGGATCTATATCAGGTAACGTAACATCAGTCTGATAGTGGACAGTTTATCAAGTCTGAAGGAAGTTAATGCTGAAAGAGGTCATGAATGCTGCATTTACCTCCACTTTTTACCGCGTGTTATGTTTTGAAATATCGAAATTTAAAGACCAACAAAACAAACAAGCAAGCAAAGAATCTTCCTCGCAGCGGGCTGTGGCATGGTTGTAGCATTATGGGAGGCATAACGCGCAATAAAGACTCATGGCAAGAGGTTTCTTTGAATTTTGAGAAACTTCGCCACCCATTCACCAATGATTATTGGCAATCTTGCACAAATTTCTTTGCATCTGTGCCTACAGATATAAAAAAATATTGTTCTCCCGAACAAATTTCGGAAAGTCCACATATTCGCCATTTTTGTTTTATTATCTTTGAAATTAAATTTTTATTGCACCGTTAATACGAAATATTATGGTACAAGATGAAAAGAAATATCATGTAGGGCCTACTCATGAGTGTATTAAGACAAAAGTCAACTTTTCAAGAGGACAGCCTGAATGCTTTAGGTTGGAGAAAACAATTCCGGGAGTTCATTGCACTACATTAAGCGTAATGAACTCCCAAAATTTTTATCTCCGAAATAAAACATTCAGGGTGTATACTTTTAGAACTTGACACAGTATTGATGGCTCATTAATTTTGTGTCAATTTCTAAATGTACTCGGGCTTATTTACTAATGTAAAACTGTTCTAGGAAAAATATCCTGAATATCTCACAATGATTCCAAGGATAAGCTCCATGGGTGAAAATATATACATCAACTTTCTAAAAAGCAGTCACAAGTGAAATTTCAGATGTCTACAAATGTTGATGAAATGGATTATTCAAACCAGTGTCTTCATATTGTAAAACATAGGGTTGGTTAATTTTTGTTAATCTTTACGTTTCACGCAGACATTGTTGTACATTTACATATTTTATTACGTGAATATAGCCATTCATATACCTGTGTAAAGGATGTTACCGTGCATTTTTTTTTAAATGATACCACTGTTTTGTAATTGGACAAAATGAGAAACAATCTAAATAAATGGATAAATAAATTAATAAGTTAAGAAAAGAAGGGAGAAATACATACCGAATTATTGAGTAAAGCATTTCTAACTTGTTATAGAATTTGCTCTTTGAAAATATAAGATGAGCTTATTTAAAGACTGATTGTTACTCTGATCCATATTTTGACATAAAAATGTTTTTCTCATTTTACTTCTTAGAGATAGCGCCAGTACTTGTGCGTTGAAAAGAACAGATGCCGGATTTTACGGACTTCGTCTTTGCAACACGTATTGGGACGGTCAGGTACATTAATGTCTGAAAAATCACTTGAATATACCTCACGACAACGAAACTATTGATAAATGATGATAAGTTATTGAATAGGTCGTTCAGCCGGCCAAAGTTTTTGTGTAAAATATACAGAAGAAAATAAAAAGGTAAAGATTGTCCTATATTGGGCGTCGCTTTATAAAATTTCATACATATAAATTCACATTAAAGGAAATTTACAGGATTGGGAGTAGTCAAAATTGCTTATATGAATCAAATGACTTGATACATAATTCCAACATTAACCAAGTGGACTTTATGTTCAGGTCAGGGATGAGTGCATGATCTTCCTCTAGCAGTGTATCTCATTTGCAAACATCCCCGCAAACCAGGAAAAGATAACCCATGCCCTTAGGCTATTGATGAAAGGCATGTCTGTGAAATCTGGGGGTCAGTGATTGCCTAGAATTTGAAAAATGCAAATGAAAAACATTAGCCGTTTAGTGTACGTTCTATATGGTAGGATTTTTTTTCTCGCGAGAAAAAATTCAAATCTGAGTCTAACGGTCACTATAATTCCACCAAAACTGAGTTTCCAGCTCTTATATTTTGCTAAAGGTTCCCAGATGGCATTTTCTTCTAAATGCCATTGTATTTACACAATGTTAATTTTTAGGCATGCAAAAGAAATCCCCTGCCTTTATAAGAGAAAGGAGAATTATGCTAACATTAATGAAGAAATGACCATGATAGAAACTGAATCCACAAAAGCTTTATAACAAAGTTGCCTTTCAAGGTAAGTTCTGAAAGAGCTCATGTTAAACAAGGAAATCAAGCTCATCACACAGCTAGCAACAATTTGCCTATGAACCGGATAAAGGAATTTTAAATGAAAATCTTTAGTATTTAAAAAAAAATGTTCTGTTAAACCCGATGTAGGAATATTTACTGTATGATTGTCACAGTTTGATTTTGTTAACAAATACAGTTTTCTGCTTTTACACCTGCTCATCTAATGTGTATAACAATACAATTGAATTTTACTTCCATTTTGGCGTGATACAAAAGATTAACAAGGAAATGCATTCTCCTGGAAAGTTATCAAAATGTAACGCATTTGGGAGTGAAACTCTTAACAGTTAGAAGTGTTTCATTTGACTGTGCTCTGATGTTATATTTTGTTTTGCTCTTTGTAGACTTCTGTGGAGAAATACGGCGTTGATGATGTAATCCTTGGATTATCGTCTCAGATCGCGGAACGAGAGGACGAGATAATTGTCGACGATCTGAGAGGTAATGTATAAAAGTATGAAAAACAGAAAAATAATACAAAATGAAAGAAGGAATATTGAGAAAAATTAAAGGAAAGGAGGGGAATTGAGGCGAAACCAAGGAAATAAGCATCCCCATGCATCTCAACGTGAAACCGATATCTTTCACGCGCGCATCCAGTGGAACTGCGACCCTGAAAAATATACCTACATTCGTCCCTGATAATGCTCGTTACGTAATTGAAACCGAATTAGGAAAACCATCAATAACTATCACTGATCTTTAATAATGCTTCAACCGACTTAAGTATGTTACCTATATATTTTTCTACTCTGTTTGTCTAGACTTTTCAAGCCAAATGAGTCTTTCACACAAAAGGACCAGCGGAGCATGATGTATACAGTTGATAGCTCAGAACCGATATTCACCGCAGAATTAAAGAATTAGTTTTTTTCTAGAGTTCTTTGTTCACATTCGAGGACTGAGAATACTAATCTCAAATTTACATTATTGAGGTCCCAATTGTGTAAAGGAATCATTTCGCTTGAGAAAGGCCACAGGAGTGGACAAAGGATAGCCAGACAAAATACGAAGTGTGTGAGTGTGCGTGTGTGCGTGTGTGCGTGTGTGTGTGTGTGTGTGTGTGTGTGTGTGTGTGTGTGTGTGTGTGTGTGTGTGTGTGTGTGTGTGTGTGTGTGTGTGTGTGTGTGTGTGTGTGTGTGTGTGTGTGTGTGTGTGTGTGTGT
>JZLH01S0231483.1:0-11307 GCA_001188425.1 Eucidaris tribuloides | reverse complement strand
AGAAAATATCTTTTCCGACTTGAGCCGGATTTTTTTCCATTAGGTCATGTTGATGTGACCCTTCCTGAATACTTCCCAGGGTAAAACAAATTTGTTCCTTGATTTTCATTTTTCCACCCTTGGGTAACATTTTCCGTGGAATTGCCCATTTATTGAATTGAAATCCATAGCTGTTTACCAATCTTATTTTCACACAACTGCTTTCCACAGTTTGAACCTAGATTGGGACACCATCCCTTAAAGGCACGGTATAACAATATTTCCAGTTTAAAAAATCTGAGCTACATGATTCCCCATGCTACTAGTGTCTTTGATACAGTCTAAAAATGAAGCGCTGAAAAAATTGCAGTGTAAAACAATCATTAAGTGCTTTAAAAAAGTGAAAATCATTGAGAGACCATTCCAGCTTTTCTCCATAGACTGCTGTGTTGCAGAATTTCCTATCGCCCGATATAAAATTAATGTGCCAATTTGTATCTGCACATATTGTACTAGTGACAGCATAACTGTCCGAACTTTTGTTTTCTAGGGTGTTTATTTGTCCATTCAAACACTGTCAGATATGTCAGATAGCAAAGTTCGACAATTTTTTAAACGGGTCTTTCACAGTGTTATATAGTGTCTTTAAGATTAAACTTCCTTTGTGAGTATGGACTACACATTTCCTGTGCGTATCACACTCTCCTTCTCATTGTCCACAGGAGGGGTACAGTCAGGAGGAATTGATGCAGCGGATCGAAGCAATGGATGATGGCAGAGTCATCATGGAGTGCGAACTGAGTCGTTACGAGTTCGCCGAATTGTTGGACCTCACGCCGGACTCGCAGTTTGTCAAGTTGATGTTCGAGCTCGTCGACAAAGATCAGAGCGGCACCATCTCCTTCAGGGAGTTCCTAGACGTCACCGTCATCTTTGCGCAAGGTAAGAATCTACCCACTGAGGTAAGAATACGGGTGTGGAAATGGAAATATCATTATCTATTCATATGTCGTCAGATGTGGGTAGCATAGTTTGGTGCTAGGCTGGAATGATGCATGTGATTCGCACTATAGAGTTGTTTTCTTACAGGTATCTTGACTAACCCTAACCCTCAACCCTTACACTGACCCTATGCCTCAATCCAGCCTAGCATTGTCAATTATATGTTACCTCAAATTTGTAGAAGGTTTTGTAATCGGTTTATAGTTCATCATTATTCATACTTGATCCAAGTTCGATAAAATCCCGTTCAGCTGATTTTAAACTATCGCGGAGATGAGCGCAAAACAGGTGTAAAACTGGAGGCCTGGGACATTTGACCTTCGACAGTTGGCCTTCGTCTCAAGCACCTTCCTTGGATACAGGTGCAGTATAATAATAATAATGATGATGATAATAATAATAATAATAATAATAATAATAATAATAATAATAATAATAATAATAATAATAATAATAACAATAATAATAATAATAATAATAATAATAATAATAATAATAATAATAATAATAATAATAATAATAATAATAATAATAATAATAATAATAATAATATAAAACATTTATTTGGCGCTTAATATGGGCGTTATAAGCGCATTGTTTTCTGTCTATGATTTAATACCAGGAATTAAAGTTAAATACAAATACCAAAAACATTATTTGAGAAACCTTAAAGGTTAGTGACATGATTGGGAACACTTGAAAATGCCTCAAGAACCAAATGAGTTGAAATATACACCAACTATACACTAGCAGGAGTGGATCTCCCATCTGGGAGGATTTGTCTGTAATTTGTTTACTTAGGGAGAATCAAGCATAAACATAGAAATATCTTATTTTTTTGCCGGGGACGATAAAAATAAGCCCCATAGAGAGCCACACAGCAGGTTTCCGTGCTACTAGTGATGTTGACATTGTTTATTTTAGAATGAATCAACGTTTGACTACAAGATTTTCACAGGAGAATCCTTGCGTAGTTTACTTGATTCTAGAGTAGTTTCAGCCCAAGTTGAGGACTACCCCCATCATGTCATTTACCTTTAATTAGTTAAAAACAATAGATATATAAATTAGTGAATAATGACTGTGGACTTTATCTCGAGAGGCCGAAACGGTCGGATTCTCGACCGAAGTGCAATATATTAGGGTTAATGAAATGGAACGAAGAATTTCCTTCTGTCTACGAGCTTCAATGTTTTGATGCCAACATAGATACTAAGTATCTATGATGCCATCATGCCAATGAATTGATGATGCAGATGACTTACGAAGCAGACAGTTGATAAGTTTAAAGTTTTAGAGATTGAGAAAACGAGCTAGTATTCTTTAAATGGACACTGTGTTAATTTACGCGGCTTGGTTTTGATGGCTGTGACCACCTTTGCACTTTTCTAACCAGTGGTGCTTACATGCATGTCTAACATTCCCGATATATCTTCTTTGTAGGTAAACCTGAGGATAAAATCAAGTTGATGTTTGACATGTACGATGTCGACAATTCAGGATACCTATCGCGAGATGAATTCAAGCTCATGTTGAGGTAAACATGTTGTTAAAACATTGTTAACTTGATTAATCTAAAACAGAAACAGGAATTTCTATAGTTACTTGTCCATTTAGTCCGCAATCCACTAATCTATCAAGTTAGATCTTTATTGAATTCACCTGAAAGGACTTATCTTGACAGAATCGTGTACATATTAATTGAATCCTCCTCTTCCTCTTCTTCCTCCTCCTTATCCACCTCTTCCTACCCTTTTCTTCTTCCAGTCTTCTTTTCCTCTATTTTCTTCTTTTTCTTCTCATCCCTCTTCACATCTTTTCGTCTTTCTCCTCTTATTCTTCTTTTATTTCTTCTTCTTTTAGTTCTTTTTCCTTCTTCCCCCTCCTCCTCCTCCTCTTCTTCTTCTTCTTCTTCTTCTTCTTCTTCATCTTCTTCTTTTTTCTTCTTCAAAACATACGAGAATAAAAGCAAATTGTTATTATCAATCTATGCATGATGTCAAAATGAACCCCAAATCTTTTTTACCTCGTAAGGTCAACTCAAGACAAGATATAGACCTCAACGCCTGCAATCCAAACCGTCTACATCGCATATTAACTGAGATGCCTCTAAGACAAGCAATGTTTCTTTTCTCTCAAATATACACAGATCAATGTTGGAGACTAACAGCGCCTCGCTGGATGCAGATAAGATGGATGATGCCATCGCCTCCATGTTTAAAGCCTGTGGCTTCGAGGAGAAAGAAGAGTTGTCCTTGGAGGACTTCAACGTTCTGATGGGAGACAACAAGGATAACTTTAGCAAAGCCTCACTTCAGGTGCAAGGTGTGTATTGGTTTCAAATACCTTGCCCCTTATTTGACCCAAATGGTTTGAAGCGAGTCGCAGCAACATCGCGGGAGATAACCATAAGATTCTTGCAGAAAATATGTTCTAGTGTTTCATCATTTCATGTTTCTATACAATTACGAACATGTCCTCTACCAAGATTAGATATGCATCGATTACATAAGAATGGTGATAATACACGAAGATAAAATCTGGATAGCCGTATTTTCCTGGATAATAAATTTGCTTGTTTGGGGGCAAGTGTGTTGGAGTTGCCGTTTGTCAGTTTCGACAATATGCAGAATTGTAAACGTCTGTCAATGTACACTTCAGATTACTGTAATGATAGCCAGGAAAGAAAATTTCTTTTCTATTAATTGTAGGACAAAAATCATCAAAGTTTACTAACTAAAGATGATATTTCTCTGTTTCAGTCAATCAGAACGTGACCCTCATTTTTATTCAGTGATTGTCACTTCAATAAAAAGATGTCAGATACGTAAGCATTTCTATTGATTTTTGAACATGTTGAAGAAGCGTGTTTTTAATCGGTCTATGATGTTCTATAACTTGTACAATAATAAAAGACAACCATCTACTCGAAAGGCTTTGATTGTTGGTTGTATAGACGCTAGAAACATTTACATGTTGCTCCTTGCCTCCATAGTATATGCTGGTTCTATTGTCACTCCCAGGTGTGTCAATCATCACAAACTTTGTAACGTGTTATTGTGATGTACAATTTAATAGATCCGTTTGTTCAAAATAAATACACATTGTTGTATTTCAAACACCGACAGCACACAAAAAGACGGGAAAACATAGTACAAAGTCCAGAGGAGAGAATGGCAGCAAAAAGAGCAAGGACGGGAACAACGAGAGGGGTAGCACGAAAAGTAAGGAAGGGACCAGCGAGAAGAAACCCGAGAAAAGACGGATGCGGAGTGTCGTGATGGGATACGTGTGAGTAATTTATTTGTATCTGTTTCTAACTTACTGGTGAGGGTGGGGGTCGGAGCAGTAACTGCCCCCTCCCTATGAAATTCAATATATAATATACTGCGATGTGATTGGTACAATTTCATTAAAATAATAAGCTTACGATAAAGGATTTCAAAATTCCAGAACTGATCGCTTGCTGCGCTCGCTCGCGAAATTATCCCTACAAAATAATCAAAATCAACTTAATACCCAAAAGAATACAAATGAAAAAAAAGATACTACGGTTAGAACTGATATATTTCCTAGGGGATTTCTGTCTACCCTGTTTAAAATTGTTCATTACGCAGCTACAGGATGCTTTCATTAAATATCCGCTCTCTCTTATGCTCGCTTTATAAAACAATGACTACAACAAATAATTCAGCTGTCATGTGTTTTTTTAAATGTATTTACATATCTATATATATATTCATATATTTATCTATATCTATGTTTATTTTTCTATATAATCTAAAATAGATTATGACGAATAAGATTTAAGTGTAAAAAATATATACACAAACTTTAAATATAATAAGAATCCATAAAAATTTAACAGAAATTATATATGTAGGTTTATGTATGTTTTATGTATTTCGTTCATTGATTAATTAACTAACTAATTAATTTATCTATTAATGATTGTAGGAGTCGACGTTCGACTCGCAAAGGAAGGACGAATAACGTCAAGATTGAGACAGTGGAACGGGAATACAGCGACAACAAGATCGTGAAAATCTACAACCACGTCACAAGCTACATCGAGAACCATAAACTTCATATCTTTTGGTTCTCCCTGTACATGTTGATTATGTTGGCAGTGTTTGCTCAAAAGTTTTACCGTGAGTACCTACAAGCTCATGGGTGGTGGTGGGAACGTTAAGGGTGTTGAGGAGGGGAGATGTTGAAGAATGAGGATGTACGATAGAAGTAACTGCAGTCTTTCAGTTACGGCATGATGCCCCATCCCTATACTCTTTCGAGGTTATGGTAATAAGAATGTCTCACCCCTACTCCAACCTATTACTGAATTATCATACTAAAGGCATTGTTTAACAATGTGGAAGCCTCAGTATCAGAATGATATTACTTTATCTCCGGAGGAGAAAAATCTTATAACACACCTGTCTATGTGAGGAAACTGGAATGGCCGCTCATTGGTATTTTCTTTTTAAAAGCACTTTATTATTGTTTTGAACTGCAGGTTTTTTTTGAAAGCTTCATTTTTAGACATTATCAAAGACACTACAGTAGCAGCATGAATGACCAAGCAGCTCAGCTCTTTTAAACTGGAAACTTTGTTATACGATGCTTTGAAACTCCTCTGCTCCCCATGCACAAAGTCTCCGATTTCAAGTTTATCACCAAACCCCAAAGTGGTACAGATGGATTTTGGTTATACATGTACATCAATAAATTTCATATGAAAAATCTGTCCCACGAAATGATAACTAAACGATTTGGGCTACTTTTGTGGAAGCAATGTTTCCACTACCCAATATACACACAGGGTTAATCATTCTAATTGAGAGAATAAAAACAGTAATCCATTGTAATATGCTACTGGATTTCGTTAAGTATAAAAACAATATTTGAGATCATTGGCATGTGCTCTCAATCTGTCCAGAATACACGACCCTCTCGGAACATAAAGGGACACGGCGTATCACCAGCTGGGGTCTCCCCATCACCCGCGGGGCCGCCTCCGCCATGATGTTCACCTACTCTTCGCTGCTCCTGACTGTGTCTCGTAACACCATCACCAAGCTTCGAGAGACCTTCGTCTCGCACTACGTGCCGTTCGATGCCTACCTGTCGTTCCACAAGATCGTGGCCGTCACGGCTCTGACTTGGTCAGGTGTGTAGGGGTTGTCCTTCGATGACTGTTTATTGTTTGTTGCAACATATCAATTTGTAAAACGCTCCTCTTTTGGGCAGAGAAATACGACGTTATACGCACAGGTCATGCACTACTGCTCTCACACCGTGCTTGTGTAGGAGCAAGTCTACTGTTTACATTCACATTCGAACGCATAATAATAAAGACTGTGTTGATTTCTAGCTAGCTGGGGAAAGTCAGCATACTAAGAGAAAATGATGTCTGTGATTGGTTTTTGCCAATTCTGCGGCCTACCTCAACTCAATAAAATTTGATTTTTACATTTTTAGAATCCTCAGACATCCCGCTACACATACTCATCTTCAATATATTTATAGACGGCGCACTTTGATTTTATGAAGCGGCAAAGTCAGAAAAATTGGGGAAAACGGGGATCTTCCACGAGATTTTTTTTTACCAAAAAGGAAGTCTTTAGAATCAATTCCCCGTGTCATAACATTGACTTCGATCACATATTTTGATCTAACCTTAAAGAGAAACCTTTGATTATCATAAATCTCGTTTCAATAGTATGTACAGCTTGCAGATTTGCTACAATGGCAAAAAATGTGCCAAAACGACGGTTTTAATTCCAGTTTACCATTGTGTTGCAAAACTCTAGACCATGAAGAAAGTAAAAGATCGCTTAGAAATTGATATGATAGATGAAGGCAGATCCTTGAAGGGAGAAAGGACCATAATCTCAATAATTGTCACAGATTGCTACAAAAATCTAAGACAATGATGTTGGTAAAAAAATTAGAAATAGCAAGAGTCAACTTACCATCAGTAACTTAAAAAAAATGTTATTAATGTCAATTTTCACAAATTATTATTAAAAATAAGAGTTTGATTAGGGGAGATTGGAACAACATTTTGGGATAGCAATAGGCCTATTTCTTATCTCTGAATTTTGTGGTGTTGACAAACATTTTCCTTTAAAAAAACTGTCCTCACATAGAATTATCATTAATCACAGTGATCCCAGATAAAACGTTGTCGGCTCACTGGAAAAGGGGATAACGTCCATGTACATGTATTGTCTATGGATATTAACCCCCTTTTCCAGTGAGCCAACGAAGTCATATTCATGAGTGCATTATATAGTCCGCACAGATTATGCCTTCATTTATTTTCTTATAGCAGTAAAGATCCATACATGCCCGTTCATAAATTTTCATTA
The DNA here is from genome assembly GCA_001188425.1 of Eucidaris tribuloides. Classification (NCBI taxonomy): domain Eukaryota; kingdom Metazoa; phylum Echinodermata; class Echinoidea; order Cidaroida; family Cidaridae; genus Eucidaris; species Eucidaris tribuloides. The sequence continues at coordinate 3,955 of JZLH01S0231483.1, read as the reverse complement.
ATCACTTCATTTAATCATTCCTTTCCTGCCAGCCCCTTATTTGAATAAACAGTTTTCTGCTATCTGTATCGGGCAATACCAAATTCATTTAACTTAACATCCCGATTCTTGCAGTGTCTCCATGTTCACAATTATAATAAATTACGATTTCACTATTGTTTTTGTACCCACAGTTATCCATTCTGTAGGCCACGGAATCAATTTCTATCACTTGTCCACACAAGCAGCTGAAGATTTGAACTGCATATTTCCGGAGGTGTGGTATAGGTGAATACTGACATCTTTTTCTATTTCATCTATCTCAATCATAATAATCTGAAAACAAAATGGTAGCATCGGCCGACGTTAAACGATACAAACATACACATATACATACATACATCAGACACTCACATACATTCACACATTCACTTTTTTTTCTTTTTCCTGACTTTTGTATCCAAACCATCTCTCATCTTTACTTAAAAAAAAATAATATATTTTTTTGAGGCCACTATCACCATCAAGCTTCATGCTCAAGATAGTGGTCTTCACATTTCTCTATCGTGTAAATAATTAAATGTTGTACTTTGTTAAAATATTGTTTTGTAAAATGTTTACACAAATGTTTACTAAAGCATTGTTTGTATTTTGTTATTGTTTATGTTTATTTGAGAAATGTGAAATCAATTAATCAATCAATTAATCAATCAATCAATCAATCAATCAATCAATCAATCAATCAATCAATCAATCAATCAATCAATCAATCAATCAATGATTCAATCAATCAATCAATCAATCAATCAATCAATCAATCAATCAATCAATCAATCAATCAAGGTGGGAATGGCCGTGGTGATTAATAACTAGTCATCTTGCTCACAATTTACTCAATGGAGCCGAGCGTTTGCTTATTTATTCATTTCATTTCTTTCACGAGGAAAGCCCTTTCATTTCAACAGTACTGCTTTTTCAAGTTTCCAAGTTTATATGAAAATAAAATAACTGACAGACATACAGGTATGAAAACTTCAAACGTTCATAGATAAGTGAGTGACTGTAACATCGTTGCTGCAAAATTGTAAATTAAATTATCACCAGTTGTACATTTAATTGTCACAATAGTATTATTTCGGTTTCATAATTTTGCTCTATTTTAACAATTCCATCCTTTTATAGATCACACATCCTACCAAAGTTTCACCACTGGATTTGGTATACTGTAACAGGTAACTGATAACAACATCTCTTCAAAATGACCTAAAATGCAAGCAATTATATGGTAACATTTGTATTATTTATTATGACTATGGTCGATGAAGATATTACGGTTGTTGGGCAAGGCGATTTCAGAAAATTTATATATTTAGACAACATACTCTCAGGGAAACTGAGTATCAAGCTCAAAATTGTGTGGAATGTTTAGATGATAAACAGAATAACAAGTGTCGGAGAAGGAAAAAAAATACATTACGGTTCCATTTGTAAAACTTATTTGTAATGATGACCCTTTTTCCACAATGTGCATGAGTCATAAACGGAACCCAGATTTAATCACAAGTTTCAAAAAATCAAACAAATATAGTAGAAAAATGATATCATTGAATAAAAGCATAAACATTTTACTTTCATGTGGTATATTGGTCATACATTATTTCGTCACAAGTGAATGCTCAGGTATTATTTTTACAAAAAAGTTCAAGCTTGCTTCCCCCCCCCCCAAGACGTTGTAGTTCGTGGTGCATGATGACTGCTTTAGAATATTGACAACAAAGCGTCATACATGCACATGCACTATAAACTCAAAATTGAACAAAAGCCAGTATGACATTACTTACCAAAATTGATGGCTGAGCAGTCACCTGTGATTTTGAGATATTTATGATTAAATCTGTGTTTTTTAATGTTTTGTATGACTCAACATGCATACCAAAGTTTGTTTCGTTCATCTGAAAAATGATATTGGGCAATTCGGTACATTCAATTTTTATTATTTTAGCTGTATTTACATAAAGCCGGCATATCATTTAGTCAATCGAATTATAATGAGAAGCACTAAACCATACCGGTATGTACTGCTTGCTGGTTCTCTTACCCCTAGGCTTTTTTCTCACTGCCTGTCATTATTCTTGCTCCTCAGTCTATTGCAATGACATGTAATTAAATATAATTATTCTCAAGTGCTTTCAGGTTCACATTCAGACAGTTTTTCCTCACTGTCTGTCATTATTGTTGCTTCTCAGTATGTCGTAATGACGTGTAGTTAAATATAATTATTCAAGTGCTTTCAGGTTCATATTTACTTTATTTCAGTTTTTAATTTCAGACTGTGTTTTATTTTCATTTTCAGTTTCAGATTATGTATTTCACCATCCCACGCATTACAATTTCAAATTCCTATCGTGACGTATTATTCATTGCAAAGGCGTAATAAGCAGAACTGACAGAGATTTTGATGAACCCCATTATTTAAAGTAGAGGGGTATATATACCGCCAATTAAACATGTTAATGGTTATATTGAAGTTTAACATACCGAGTTTAAAGTGATTTATTATATGGTTTCAGGGAAATTTACAGTATAGTCATAAAATTGGCTGTGTATCATGAAATCTTAACGATCAATTTTAGTAGTATCGTGTGACCGTGTCTCCAGTTTGAGACATGCCCGTTATTGCATAAACATTCTGAGATAAAAATGACTCAAATGAACAAACACGCTGACTCATTAATGATATGAATGAGAAGTTAATGTTTACGATGTTTGAGTACAGTAAATATTTAAAATACAAAGTTGGTAAATGGCGAAATACGTGGAACCTCAAAACCTGGCAGAAAATTATTGACGAATGTGGTGGCTGGTGTAGGGTATGGGTCTGTGCCTTCTGTAACTTCTGAAGGATATGTATTTTCAAATTCACACCCATTACCCCCTACGTCATGACAGAGTGGCAGATTTAGTTTGCCGTGAAGGGGAGGGGGTCACTTTGACCTACGTTTTTTTTTTCTCTCTGCATGAAACACATGTTGTATGGACGGGATGTGTATAATCTTATAGTCAATAGACTAATAATGTTTATACAAATAACATTTGAATGATTCTGCAACATTCAACATGCGTGTATGTTGCAACACGACGTGTAATATCATGTAATGACAGTCATGAAAATAAACAATAATTTTGTTCTATAGACATAACTTGACCAATCTGGTAACGCCCTTGATTTTGGATCGTCCCCTGTGACAGGTATACAACAGTCTATGGGGAAAACCCTTACGACATATGGGAGTGTCGTTCAAAGTTCGAACATTTTACATCGGACAATGCTAACGTATAGATCCTTGTCGTTGAGTTTTTATACATGTTCAGGATTTGTTAGCCTTGTTCGATTTTGAGGTAATCGGGGCCCCAAGAAACGTAACAATGTCCTATGATAATCCCGCAATTGTCCTATATACATGTATATAATCCATGACAGTCCAGGGGCGAAGCCAGGGTAAAATCTTAGGAGGGGCGAAAATCTGTGGGATTTTTTTTTTACCTGCCAAATTACAAGCCAAACATCATCCGACAAACGGGGGGCAGGGGTCCGACGACGACCAAAACCATTTTTTGCACGCCCAACAAATATTTTACTACCAAATGAACAACAATATGGGGGGGGGGCGAAAGTTTAAAAACAGGTAAAATCCCCGATCTTTTTTTTTATTTGAAAAAATAGGTCGTAGTAATAATCTTATCATTGTCGGGTAACATTGCTGGACTGTCGTACCACGATTTATTGCGTCTTGCGACAATAGTTCGTTAAAATGTCGATGGAAAATTGTACCATTTGACTTGCTAAATAAGCCTTGACCTATTACCCACAACAGTCGTAAAACACAAGTGACAGTAACTACGAAACTTTGAAATCCACCTCCCCAAAAATTTTAGTCCTCTCTGTCGAAACCTTTTCAAAAATCGTACGACCTCA
>JZLH01S0231461.1:33658-43824 GCA_001188425.1 Eucidaris tribuloides | reverse complement strand
TCGTTAATAGCCAGTTGTAACAAATTTTCCAAGAAATTCAAATGCTTGCAGTATCTGGTCAGTCCATTTTTATTACATGATCAAATATAGTCATCTGTTTGAGTCAAGAACACTAAATCGTATATTACCTCCTGTTGATTCTGACTGGCTTTGACAGCTTTCCGTAACTTTTTCTGAAACATGACTTGGTCAACATCTGTAAATGTAAATAAGAAATCAGCTAATAATACTAGAAGTCTAGAACTATGCAACAATTATATAATATTGGATGCACTTGAGTGGTATATCGTAGATATTGCATTCAGAAAGCACACATATTGCACGAGTCGAAGACGAGTGCAATATGTACTGCTGATGAATGCAATATCTACGATATACCACGAAAGAAATCCAATATTATTATTATTATACATACAAATTTTGGGAAATGTGCCAGAATAAATTGTAATTTTTACAATTTTATCGATAAATGCACGTAAAGCTAGCTCTGTTTAGCATTTCAAACTCATTTCATCGCTCTCTATATCGCGCACTTCATCGCGTATTCCATTGTGCACTTCATCGCATAATCCATCGTGCACTTCATCGCATAATCCATCGTGCACTTCATCGCGTAAAAGTAATGCGCACCGTTGTTACGCGCTCACGCTAATGCAGAGTGTGATACTGGCCTCGCAGAGTTGAATATTGTAACAATATTGCACTCTTTTTCTCCATTGATACGGGTAATGTAAAATACACAGGACAGGTAATATGCTAACAATATTGCATGCTTTCAAGCAAACCTCTGGAAGGATAATCAATACATAAGCAAGCATAGATCAATTTCAATTGCCCGATCGGGCAAGCGGTGATTTTCAAAATGAAAATATTAACACTTTGAGTGCTATCGGCGAACCTGTTCGCCCAGGGTTGACTTCACTCAGGTACTATCGGCGAACCTGCTCGCCGAGAAGACAATCGGATCCATATCTTTTAATTCGAATGACAAATGTCACTGAAGTTCCTACCAATGACATTTATCGTAAAATGAATACACAATGAACCAAATAAATTAGCTAAAATGTATTGTCTTGATAGCATTTGCGATTTTACAGAAAATCATACAATTTGGAAAGGTTATACACATTAGTCCGAAACAATCCAGTCCCTGGTTAACACACCTGGATTTTTAGCCCAGCACCCAAAGTGTTAAAACACAGACATTAGCTTGATAGAACTTGGACAAATTCAAAACATTCCCCATAATAAAAAAACGGGCGAAAACCGCAAACACAGAACAAAATTACCCCGAGTTCTGTTCGAAAACGACGTAAACAAAGTATGAAAATGGAGCGCTAATTCACCGACTCTCTCGTGCGCACGGATCGGGGAGAATCGTACATGTAATTTCCTGTCAATTACCGTTGAGGGCGCATGTCAAGAAGGCAGAAACATACGACCAGCTCGATCGGCTGCGCTGCCCAGCTTCTCAATCTCATGTTTTTATCCCATACGTAAGGCTAACATGCGAAGAGAAATTTGTTTTGTAAGTAAAGACGTTAAAATCCGTATTTTGGTGAGTCAAGCCGTTCATTGTTGTTGATATTTGTTACCAATGATAGAGGTATATTCATTTTAAAAATATTTTGACTTATACATCGTTTTAACTGTCATATGGTCAGTTAATAATTGACTGATGATTTCAGTCCCACACATTGTAATCAATTTTGTGCCTGTAGTCCCTACGGCATCAAGTCAACTCCCGCATTTGCTGGAGTCGGCCCGATACCCATGTACCGGGTTTTAACAGTATTTTTTCAACGATATTGGTATACTGGAAATTATTAAGATAAATATTTTGGGGGATAATAGATTCAGGCCTATCTTTTTAAAAGATTAATTTTCAGTTTAATACTATAGTTTTATCAGTTGTATCAAGTTTTATGTTTTGTTGTTTTTTTAAACCTGTGGCAAGCGTTGTCATTGTCGTACATTGACCCAAGTTCAACCCATTCTTCCTTTTATATATTTATCACTGTCTTTTGGAGGTAAGCATTTATTGAAAGAGTAATTGAGGCTTACCAGTCATAGTGATTAATTTTTCATAGTCATTCGTGAAATTTAATAATTGATGACATTCTACTGTCACTCTGATCAGTTCTTTGCTTACTCTTTTTCCTTTGATGCAGGACTAAGCATCATAGGCTGGTGGCTGAGCACTTTTACTTGCCAAGAGTAAAGTTCATTTTTGTTAACTGTTATCAAAACACTTGTAAATAAATGTTCGTGATATTCTTTACTTTTAAGAAATATTAAAAACAAAGAAAATAAAAAGAAAATTCGGGCAAGTGCTTTTTCCTTGAGGGCAAGCCCAAAGAAAAAAAAATTGTTGTAGAGGCCTGCAATATAATCCAAATAAATGTGCAGTTAGCAATGACTGTGAGGCAAAAGTGATTTCTAATTTATTACCCTAATAATTATTGCATTGATAATAACAATTCTTTTTCCTAAGAAACAAGTTTTCTCAAAGATGTGTCTGAAACTTAAACGGGCAAAACACCAATACAGTGGTTCCTATTTGAAGTTCATGATTTGGTTGGAAAACAGCCGCCAGACACAAAACAAGCACAGTTTAGTAGTTGGTACATCAAACTTACTCAGTTGGTTTGGATGATCCCCTCTCATCAAGCAGAAGCCAGAGTCCTTCACCATCTGCCCAAAAGTGGAATTATCAACGAGAGCCACCGCATCTTGCTTTCTGGACTGAGCACCACCACCACCGCCTGTCTTCTGTTTCTTTGCTGCTCCAGAAATAAACAGAGGTGTAGAAGAAAGAAAAGTGTCAAACATTGCATACTCTCGACAGTATCCAAATATAATCATCAAAAGTGAAGTATGTTTTTATCAGAGGATTGGACTGGATTGGAAGTCACATGCAGTGGACTAATCCGAAATATATATCTCTATTGTCTTTAATGTCTGAGAGACTGAATAGTGCTAGATGGTATGTAGATAATGTTGAGATTATGAGATGATGCATAATTTTCAATGTTTAATTTTTCTTTTCAAACACTAATCAATTATATAGTTGGGTGCCTGGCAGAATGATTAATACACATACATGTGGACTTTGCTCTTAGCATAGCATTCACATCCTTTTACAAGGCAAAGTGATATGGTTCACAAAAAAACTACTTATACTAAAATATAATTCAAGGAATTATGAATTCATTAATTCTACAATATCAATTGAGCAAACTTGTTCCATGACTTTTATTTTAAAAAATACAAGGGGGTACAGTGCAATTTTACCCCCAGAAGTGGCAAAAGAGCTCCCGTAAATTGCCATAGGGTTCAATACAAAAGAGCATCAGGAATGCACTGAAATGGGAAAAGTAGCCCCCCCCCCAAAAAAAAAAAAAGAAATAAATAAAAAATAATAATAATGATAATAATAATAATAATAAATAAATAAATACAAAAATAATTTTTCCCTGGCTGCTATAACACTAAGATAATTTGGAAAACATGGTTCACAGTTTTAATTCACCTCAAAAGGTTACAGAAAGCATTTGGTGTGTCGATCAGTGCCACTGCAGTTTTTAACTATTTTAGAAGCTTAATGCATATTGTCTCGAATGCGTAATGTACTGACAATAGGACTGTCACACAAAACGATGACATTCTTCTTTAAGTATTTTAAATTGTCAGATTTTATGCACCTTTTATAAAGAGGATATTACATACAGTGATGATGAATATATAGTGACTGTCATGATTAGAAGCAAAGTACTATGTAGTTTGTAGCATTTTAGGAAGATATTATCTTAACTATTTGTTTTACATTTTACATGTATGATTGTTGCATAACATACAAATTACAAATACAAATATCATAATATATTCTTGAATGAGACTAATTAAATTTTGTTTTTCTCATACAATCAAACTTCATGTAAATCTATTCAGACATTTACAAATAATTCAATGAAGAATTAAATTTTGAGAAAAAAGTATTATGTAACTACCGTTATCAAAATCCTATTAGGCATCTAAGTGTTAACCATTAACCATAAGTATACAAGGCATTTTCTATGCTCAGGCCTCTGCCTCCCTCGGACCCTTCTATCCCCGCACCCCCCCCCACCCGAAAAAAAAATAAATAAAAAATTAAAAAAACAAGGACTTGCTAATTTTTCACTGGATAGTTAGGACTCTGTTTTGAAGCTTAACACTTACACTCATTTCCAGGGTCAACATTCGATGTGGCTTCTCTTTGACGCTTTGTTTTCGACGTAGACTTGGCCATTGTTCACCTTATTGGATGCTGGATGGGAGGAAAAATAAATCAATGTAGCAAAAATCAATAAAACATACTGGAAAATAAAGAATCATAAGATGTCCCCATCTTATCACTTCAGCACTCATATTCGCTCATGAAAGTCACGAAAGATGCTCATTAGTTTCTGCTACAAGACCTGCAGTGGCATGGTCAAATTTTTTATGTTTTTCTTAATTTGTAAAAGTAAAGGAAATCATACTTTACCACTTTACCATGGTGCATATTGTGTTACACCCATCTGGTGCAAAAGCGTGGGAAATTTCAAAAGAGTTACACAAAAAATAGGAGATCCCTCTAGTTTTTTGGTGATGCACATGACATGCACAAACCCCCTGGGGGGGGGAATCGGATTTGGTTCCGACGGGGGTGTGCCGCTGAAGTCGAAAACCTGACCCTTTTTTGCGGGCTTAAAATTCTGGACGAGGACTTAACATACATTAAACAACACATGTACTTTTCTCTTTTCGACCGTTCATTGTGGCCGCTACGACTTTGTAGCCCCCATTTTCGAGAAACCAGGCGATAACATTCTTCTCGGTTTAGCGCGAGGGCCCGTTTCAGAGCAGCGTCAGTATAATACAACTTCATTCAACTCGCCTTCAGGATTATGCACAACAATGTCGCACGTACGCTGTCTACCGCCTCTTTTTCGTCGTTCTTAAAAACCCCCCTTAACTAGGCCGGGCAGCCCGGTTATTTGTGCGAAAGCATCATAAGTGGCGGCCGGGGCGCGGGGGGGGGTTCTCGCAGGGGCCCCCCCCCCCCTTGAGCGATCCCGGCCCGGGTCTGGGACGCCGCCGTTCGGGCGGGACGGGAAAAATTGGGCACGCACAACTCGGGGCCCGCGGCAGGAACCTTAATCTAACACCAAATTTGGCGTCGTTTTTTTGTAGTCCTTGGAAAAATTGGTTTTTTTAGGTTTAAACATTCTGATTGTCTTAATTTCCATTGCTTTTAATTAATATTGGTGAAAAATTTTTCATTTTTACTTTTTTTCCGGGCTCCCTTAACTTCCAGTAAAAATATAAAGCTCCAAAAATGTTTTTTTTGCTTAATTGTGGTTTTGCGTGATCTGTAAAAAAGGAAAAATTCCTTTTTGGTGGCTTTTATATATTTACTTAAGGCAAAATTTTGATTAACGGTTATTATAATGCCGGGATTTTTATTTTCTTTTCAGGGTCTAATTCTTATTTGTATTTGTTATTTCGGGTTTTTCCCCTGGCAAATTTTTTTATGTTTTTTCCATTGTTTTTTTCGATTGAATTTGTCGCACGGTGGACAAACTTTCATAGAACCATATAAAACCCAGCATTAAAATTTGAAGTTTAGCGTAAGGGTTCGGTCTTTAAATTAAAAGGAGGTTGTTTCCGTTTACTGTTTCTTGTTCTCCGGCAAAGTTGCACAAATTGTATTTCTATAAGCCACTGGTTGTTTAGGTTTTTGGGGACTTAATTTTAAATACTTTCTTACAGGGAACACTGATGAATATAAATCAATCTTCAACAAAATAGATTGGAACTTCGTTGGGCAATTGGGGAATAGCATTTTAAGAAGGGAGGCAAAATATATACATCTCCTAATTTTTATTTTTTAACTGAAAAATTAAGGGAAATTTTTTTTTATGTTTTTTGTTCCCATATCTGGGTGGCATTTCAAAAATTGTATTAGTGAGGGGAAACCAATTGGATGGTGGGGCCTATTGGGAAACCTTATTTTCTTTGTTTTTTGATTACCAAAAATATTGGGTATTTAACGATTTATTTTTTTTGGTTAAGCTCTAATTTTCATTTTCTTTTTTAAAATTGCTTCGTATTAGGGGAGTAACAATGGAAATTCAAGCATTTTTTTTCAAAATTTATACTGGGGAATAATCTTAAAAAGCCAAAAACACCCAGACCATTAGCCAAATAAAAGTTTTAATTTCATCTGATTTAAAATCCGGGAACTGCAGGGAATGTGAAAACATTTTTAAATTTGCAAGAATGTATGTACCAGTAATCAAAGCATAGATTGTTATACCTGGGGCGCTATATTTAGTTTTCAGTTTGAAAAAGATATTCTATGCATCCGTTTCCAAGGTTTTTGAATTACATCCCTACTAAATTTTTTGTTTTCATCCCATGGTTTTAAGGAACATGTTGATAAATTAATTTTCCTCCAAAAACTTGTTTGGGTGGGGAATTTTGGCCCCAAATTCTCTTGTTTGGCATTTAAATCTGGCTGTTTAGGGCTAAAACATGTTTATCACCATCAGAATTTGCTATTGTTTGATTAGATACCCACCAAAAAACAAACAAACCTGGTTTCTTTTTGGTTAGGACATGTTACCCAAACAGATTTTTCCCAGCCAAGTGAGGGGGGTGTTATGTTTCTTTTTGTGGGACTCGATCTATTCCCCTTTCATATTCTGGGACTCTCCATTTTCCTACAAAAAAAGGCTTACTAAACGTGTCCCGAGACCCACATTGCTTTCCCACATTAACAACAAAGCATCCTCCAAGATTCACTTTAAAAGCGCAAGTTTTTAGGTTTTTTGCGCGCGGATTGTTTTTTATTTTCTATTTTTTGGAAAGGCCTTTTATCCAAAGGTTTCCCATATTTGACAAGCCAAATTAAACAAGTCTACTGAATGGTCCTTGTTTTTTTTATTTTTAATAAAGTTGAAGTTAAATTGACAATTCTTGGTGTGGGGTGGGGGGGGGGGGGACCCCCCGAAATATTTGGACCTACCCATTTTTACATTATGAAACAATTCCAAAGCGCGTTTACCTAAATTTATTTATTTTCTTCTTTTCAATCCCCCAATTGATTGTTTATGGCGTGTTCATTATGACTCCTTGGGGGGCATTAAAAGTTTTTTCCAAACTTAAAACAAAACATCCCGCCCAACACTTAAAATTGTGCTTAAGGGATTTAACCCCCATGTCTGGGGGGCAACAATTTTGGTGGGAAGACACGTTTGTAAACAAAAATTGTTTCAAACCACGGGTTTTACTTTTAATCTGGGATTGATCTGGACCAGTTTTGTGTTTGAATGGGGACAATAAACAAACAACCCCTAGGGGGAAACCCACCAAAAGTTTCAGACAGTTTATTTGCTACTTTTTTCCACTTTTTTAATCATTGTTTAACAGATAAAATATTGGGGCGGCCCACATTTGGGGAATTTAATTTTTCTTTAGGCGCATGAAAAATTTTCGTGGCACAGGCAGTCTATTGGGGGGGAACAAACTTGGGGAATTAGTGTTCTCAATTTGAGGTTTTTACTCTTTTTCATTTTTAAAGGCAATTAATTTGGATTCATCTTTTGAATTGTACAAATTTTCGGGCCCTTATTTTATTTCTAAGCTTTATCCAAAGGGAGACACTTGGAAGCCATGGAGAATTCATGTGTAAGCCTCACCCACTTTTTTTAAGCGAGAGAAATTAGTGTTTATACTTATGCCTTAAAATGGGAGTACAATGTCTTTACCAGAGGTTTGTGGGTGTGGAATTTTGGAATACCGAATGTCTTTACCCAAATGTTGTTTGTTGATTATGGTAAGTTTTGAAAAATTGTGTTGTAAACAGGACATTGCTGGTTTCAAACTCGTGTTCTTTCGTTCTTCCTGTTAAAATGTCCTGTGTTTGCAGGCTGGGCATGTTATTGGCTTTGCCAATTTTCTGGCCCTTTGGGGGCATTCTGGGAATTTTTTGAGAGTAAGACCATGCGAAAAGGACAGTTGGCTAGTTTCCAAAGGATGGTAAAGATACTATTACAACTCTTTGCCTAAGGTGAAGTCACGTTAAATAGGATTATTCCAAACTTGAAAGGGATTTTGGACAGTCCGCTTCTTGGTGATTCGGTCTAAATTTTGGCAGCATCCACCCATTTTAGATTTCGTTCAGAAGGATATAATTTTTAAATCGGTCGCATAAATGCCTCGGAGAATGTAATAGGTTAGTTTGACATGTGATTGGGAACACTTTGAATGACCTTCAAAAGAAACAAAATGAGTTGATTTATTTATATCCAATACCTATACCACTAGGCAGGGGGGAGGTGGATCTCCCCAACCCTCGGGAGGATTTGTCCGTTGTTAAAATTTTGTCTTTTACTTTAAGGGAAGATTTTCAAGGCATAAAAAACAAAAAAATAAGGTTTGTTTATTTTAATTTTTATCGTGGGGACGAATTTAAAAGTTACAGGCCCATAGCAGGGGGCAGCAACAGCAGGGTTTTCCTTTGGTCGTACGAAGTTGGATATTTGGGGACCATTTTTTGTTGTATTTTAAGAATCGGCAGTTCCAACGGGTTTTGACTACCAAGATTTTTTCACCCAGGGAAATCTCCCTGTTGCATAGATTTTAACTTTTCGGATTCCTAGGAAGGGTTTTTCAGCCCCCAAAGTTGAGGGACTTACCCCCAATTTCATTGTATTTTACCTTTAAAGATTTGGATTCCCTAACTTTTTTTTACATTTTTTTGCGTTAGTTGCTGAAGTAAGGGGCCTATTTTGATGTGTAGATTGGAGATTTTGGGGATGGCATTATCTACGCAATTTACATTGCCCCAAAACTTTCTGTGACCGTGCAGCCAGGCTATTACGTCATTAAAATGGAAATCCCGTCCCGATGCGGGGGGACCCTAACTTTGAAGGGAACTGGAGGGGGTTCGGGGGGAACCTTTGATAACACAAAACTATGTAACACTTCAGGTCAAAAGGTTCATCGCTTGTTTGCTAACTTTTTGGAGGTATTGGCATTAAACATCACGAACGATCCGGTTTTGACGCGCGCACAATCAAATTTGATTTATTTTCATGTTTGATAGGGAAGGACTTTAAAGGTGGAAAAAAGGGGGGACAGTTTTGAAGCAAGCAATGGATACTTGTATTTAAAGATTGGTTTTTGTAGTACTTCCTTTCAGAATGTTTTTTTGGGATCGGAAGCAATGAGGGCGGGCGGATCTCACCAATTGTCACTCCTCAGGGGTGGACGATGGCAATTTTGAAACAGGGTTCAGGTTCTTTAGTTTTTCCTTTTTCTTTTTTTTTAAAAAGTTTTTTCAATAAGTCAGGATTTTCTCTAAGTTAAGTTAATTTTTTTTTGTTTCAAGTCAATGGATTTGGGAACTTATTGGCAGGGAGGTTTGATGTTACAGTGTATATATGCTCCTGGATTTTGTTGGCATTATTTGGGGCGAGGAGAAGTTCCACAGGGAGTAAAAATATCTTTTGTAAATTGACTGGTTTATTTTGATATTAATTCTTTTCTTGGAAGTATAGTTGCCCAATCAAAAGTTATCTTTACCTTAGAAGAAAGTCTAGGCCAAGGGAGGATAAAAACCCCGTAGTTTATTAGTTAAAAGATGATGTAGATAATGCCCTAAACAGACAAGAAGATCTTTAGAGATTATCGCCTGCGTATTGCTGAAAGTAATTAAAAGTAACATTTTCGCAGTTTTTTTCTTTTTTGTTAACAAGACACTTTACCTGAACAATTATTCGGTTTTTCCAAGAATACAGCCCAAGAATTTTCTTTTGTTGCTTTCATTTTTGACATTAATCGAAAATATATATTTTCATCCAAAAAACATTGAATTTAAGTATATCATTTGCCCCCAACACAGATTTACATGAGAATTATTGTACTTCACTTTCTCCAAAAAACAAGGAGATATTTATACATTGTTTGTGCTTCTCGCATCTGCTCTGGAAGTACCAGGATCCTGGAGATGTCTTTGATATGGGGCTCTGGAAGGGGGCATTTCTGGAAACTTCGACAAAGCTTAGTAACTGTGATATACCGGCAAAGAGAATGAATGTGAATAACTTTGCACCTGTGTCAATCCTTTAAAGACA
>JZLH01S0231450.1:5000-20517 GCA_001188425.1 Eucidaris tribuloides | reverse complement strand
ACTACACTCCCAACTTCTCTCTCCCCCCCCACTTCTCCTACACAGATACTCTAAACCCATAGGTTTAGCTCTTCAATACTAAATACAGCATATCATTCCCAATTCAGATAGGTAATACGGATTATCAATTCTAGTGAATTTCTCGATAACAGTCAATTACAAACTCATTCTTTGCTCTAGCACTTAATACCCGGATATTATTTAAATAATACACGAAACTATATCACAATATTTACAAATACAGGGCACTTTTAACTATTGAATATCATTTTTAACTTGCGTTTTGGGGTGAACAGTGGCCATTGTCCACGATCGAAGATATCTCGGTACGCGTACGGCGCGTGTCCGAGGTCGTCGGACTTATCGTAACTTCTTGACAGCAGCATTCATCGTACACTGGCTGTACCGGTGTGGTTCGCCATCGCTGCCAAACCTTGCATAAGGCGTCACGAACCGCTGAATCATGGCAGTCACAGGTCGAGAATAAGCTCGTTTTTCCCCGGAATGCGGGCTGGATTTCACGACCGCCAGTAGCCAGCCGGCAGTCGGTAATGCCCAGACGCCTGAAGTGAGAAACTAGTTTCTGCATAGAAACAGCAGTCCTCAATATTTGCCCGCCAATGGCCAACCTCGTCGATCGACCCTCAGTAACCTCGCACCCCTTGTTTGGGCATTAACACGCTCGTTGGCGTAGACGCTCCGGCTCGCTTGCGTCGGCCACGTCCCTTAGCGACCACATTGACGCAATATTGACTCGCGATGTCCCTCGTTTCGGAGCGTAGCGTTGTCGTGCGTCTGTTGGATGTGCGGTCTGGTACCCCAACTGACCGGTTACGACGTCGGCCACTCTCCTTTCATCTGCACACTGATACGCAATCATGAACGCAGATGTGACGAACATCAACGACGCGAATCGAATGTTATGGTATGGCATTGTAAAGATTTTCAAATAAAAAACCTCCAAGGATATAAACTTAGCAATTATTTCTAACAAAGTATAACCAGGGAAGTCGTTGGGGAAATTCTCATAGTTGCATAAAAGATTGAACATGTATCAATATCTTGCGGTTATGGAAAGGCGACTTCAAAATCAAACCACCTCTCATGAGAAACGCCGTAATTTAGTGGAACATTACCTTCACTCACATCTTAACAAAAGATCCTCGGACTTAACGTAGATCAGAACAGATTATCATTTTTCTAAATTTGCGCGAGTCCATTGGTGATCGCAAAGATCGTCCACCACTTCTTTAGCGTCCATGCCACTCATCTCCCATTACATCATCGTGAACCGCGCAGCAACATTCCACCAGGCCCAGCCCGTACCCATTGCACAAAGTGGCTCACCCTACACTGGCCCGTGTCAGTGCATCGCGGAGCGGGGGGCTCGGGTTGTACCACTTCTCCACATATGAATGCAAACCGTCACAGAACACGAAAGCCAATGACTTTCCCGAAGTCGGATCATCGGAATCGACAGTTTGTCTGCAATATATCAGTCGTTAGAATCGATTCCTTAGACACGGAACCCATGACTCAAAACTATTCCTTAGGATTGGCTAGACGTGATTCCACGACTCATGTTAAATCGACATCGATCGTTATCATCGCGTTCATGGTGTAGACACTGCATCACACGACATGGACCCGGCAACAGTTATCCGGCATATTCGCATCATCGCGACCTTCCCATCGTGGTCATCGTTAATCACGTTATAATCCCGTTCAAACAAGAAAAAATTGAAGACATACTCTCCAACCCAAACTCGAAATCCAACCACTTGAAACAAATTTAAAATCAACGGGAAAAATTAATGTCAGCCGTCGGCTGTCACCTCACTTTAACGCTAGATAGCTAAATGAAATCTACCACTCTAATACTACATCAGAAACCAGATCATGTAATATCAAATACCGGGCGTTAAAACAAACGTCAATAATCGATTATGTTTGTTTGTTACAACGGAATACTAACTTCCGGCGAAGCATGAGGCACCTGCTGTATCCAATCTTATGACACCACCAATCAAACGCCTACGGCCGGGACAGTTCGCTCACCAGATCGTATGGGCAAAAGCTATAAATCGTCCTAAAGGTCAGACGTATCTGTACCCTTTACACACCGCAATGTTTTCCTGAATAAAAATAAAGAAAAATAATAACAAAATAATGAACATAATGCCATAAAAGTAACTGAATATCACGACAGCAATCAGGGGGTGCTCAATAACACTCTTTATTTAAAGCCACACAATCAAGGCACATAATAACCGTCAATGAGTTCCATTTCAAATTTCATCGCAAAATCTCATTATTTCAAAGTAAAAAAAAGAGAAATTGATGTTCACACACAAATATGATTACAACCAATATAGGTAAACTATCACTAAATATATACTGGCAAATAATATACACATAATAAGAACGCAACAACAAAAAAATAACTCATCATGTATGAAAATCAAAAAGGCAATAACGCAAAATCGTTCCCATAAATACCGCCAGACGGTTTGATTCCTTCAACACCTACCTCATATAATTTCGCGAGTTTACAAATGTAAATTCGATCACGAAAATGCATTGATTTGTTTATACTCTAGAAATAAATACGATAAACAAGTGAAATAAAACCAGCAATGCTCACAAGATATTTCGAATTAATTTATTTTATTATAATTAATCAACATAAATTATAAAACTGAGTGAACAATATTTTCATAAATCAATTAAATGTCATGATCATAATACATATAATGCTGAGATTGATGTTATCAGTCTTATCTTTACATCAAGCAATTGAATCAATATGGTATTTAAAATAAAGTAAGATAATATCTATCCATAAACACACCCATTTCTTTGTGAATAGCGCCTCGACAATGGACTTTCAGCCTTAAATCGAATTCGTCAATGACGCCGACTACAGTTAGGTGATTAAAATAGACCTCGAGCAGACATCCCATTGTCCATTATGACATCCTGCAGGTGACCCCTGACACCTTTTGACTGGTACAGGTACTACTGGCGATTTTGACGCTGTGCTCAGTTTGAACCCGGAAATTTTGTCCGGCTATGTCATTTTGACGCTTTAAGACATTATGCTATGTCAATGTGAAAGTCAACACTTGCTCAAGAACCAAATGAGTTTGCTTGATCACTGCTGGAAATTTTTTTTTGTAATGAACTAGCGAGGATTCAGCATAGTTTAGGCAATTGTAAATAGATACCGGCATACGAACGAAGGATCACAAAAAAGCACAGGAACAAAGTTTCACTGTCACACATTCTTATAAATAATTAACGTACAAGCAAAAGAGGCAAATGTACATTGACGGATTCCATGATGTCATCATAAATCGTCAAGGGCGATCTCCATTCATCATCCCTAATTGAATATAATGAGCTACGGATTCGGAAGTGAAGAGTCATGAACCATTGAGATGTTACACAAAAAAAGAAAATGAATAGAAGTGATACTACTACTACTACTACAGCTACAACAACTACTGGTACCACTACTTTTACTTCTTCTTCTACCATTACTACTACTACTACTACTACTACTACTACTACTACTACTACTACTACTACTACTACTACTACTACTACTACTCACCACCAGCACTACTACTACTACTTCTACTTTTCTACTACTACTCTACTTATTACTACTACCACTGCTGCTGCTGCTACTACTACTACATGTACTACCACTACTACTAATATTACTACTACTACTACTACTACTACTACTGCTACTACTACTACTACTACTACTACTACTACTACTACTACTACTACTACTACTTCACCACCAGCACTACTACTACTACTTCTACTTTTTCTACTACTACTCTACTTACTACTACTACTACTGCTGCTGCTGCTACTACTACTACATGTACTACCACTACTACTAATATTACTACTACTACTACTACTACTTCTCCTCCTACTTCTCCTACTACAGTATACTCCTACTACTACCCAAGGTTTAGCTCTTCAATACTAAATACAGGCATTCATTCCCAATCAGATAGTATACGGATTATGCAATTCTAGTGAATTTCTTCGGATAACATGTCATTAACAAACATTTCTTTGCTCTATTTTGCCAGCTTAATGACCCGGTGATTTATTAAATAATACAAAACTATATCACATATTTACAAATACAGGGCACTTTACTAGTTTGAATATCATTTTTTAAGCTTGCGTTTTGGGGTGAACAGTTTTGGGTCCATTGTCAGCGATCGCGGATGGATCTCGGTGTACGCGTACGGCTGCGTGTCCGATGTCGTCGACTTATCGAAACTTCTTGACAGCATGCATTCATCGACACTGGCGTATTCCGGTGTGGTCGCGCTCGGCTGGCCAAAACCTTGCGATAAGGCGCACTCGCTGAATTCATGGGCAGTCACAGGTCGAGATAAGCTCGGTTTTTTCCCCGGAATGGCGGGCATGGGTTTATCGACCCCAGGCCGAGCCGGCAGTCCGGGAAGTGCCCAGACGCTCTGAGAGTGAGATAGTTTCTGCATGAGAACAGCGTCCTCAATTTGTGCCGCCATGGCCAACCGACTGTCTGATCGACTCCTCAGTAACCTCGCAGCCCGCGTTTTGTTTGGCATGAACACGGTCTCGTTGGCGTAGACGCTCCGCTCGCTTTTGGCGTCGACGTCCTTGCCGACACATTGATCGAAGTATTGATGCTCGATGTCGTCATCGTTTCGGTAGTCGTAGTCGTTGTCGGTGGCGTCGTTATTCGGTCTGGACTCCAACTGACCGGGTTCGACGTCGGCCACTCTCCTTTTCATTCTGCACCTGATTACGGCAATCATGACGCAGATGGTGACGAACATCAACGACGGAATCAATGTTATGGGTATTGCGATGTAAAGATTTTCAAAGAAACCTGCCAAGGATTAAACTTAGGCGATATTATTTCTAAAGTAGTAATTCCAGGGGAAGTCGTTGGGAATTCTTCAGTAGTTTGCATAAAAGTAGTTGAAGATGGTATCAATGTAGCTTGCGTGGTTGATGGTAAAGGCGTAGTTTCAAAATCAACCACTCTCAACTGAGAAACGCCGTAATTTTTAGTGGAATCATTACCTTCCATCTCACATCTTAACATTAATAGATCGTCTCGTAGCTTAACGTTAGACAGAAGTAGATTACCATTTTCTAAGATTTGGCGTCGAGTTCCATTGGTGATCGGCGCAAAGTCGTCACCACCTTTCTTTTTAGCGGTCCATGCCACGTCATCTCCCGATGTAGTATTCATGTTCGAACCGCGGCAGGCAACATTCGCATTCCCGCCCAGCCGTACCTCTTGCACAAGTGGGTCTACCCTCACACTGGCCGTTGTCATGGTGCACCCCTCCTTTTGTACCACTTCTCCACATAGTGAATGCAGATACCTCACAGAACACTGAAAGCCAATGACTCCCAAGTCGGATTCAGTCGAATCGAAGTTTTGTCTGGCAATGATGATCATGTCGTTAGGTAACTCGATGTCGGGTTGTATGACATCGAACCCATGACTAAAACTTGTCTCTAGGACTTGGTAGCGGTGATTCCACGAGCATGTTAATTCGACATCGAGTCCGTTATCATCGTCGTTCGATGGTGGTAGGACAGCTGCCTCACACGACATGGGACCCGGCAACAGGTTATCCGGGCATGATTCGGCTATCATCGACCTCCCATCGGTGGTCATCGTTATGCACGTTATAATCCGTTCAAACAAGAAGATAAATTGAAGAACATACTTCTGCAACCCAAGTCTCGAAATTCCAACCATCTTGGAAACAAATTTTAAAATCAACGAAAAATTAATGTCAGCGTTCGATGTCAGCTCACTTTACGTCTGTAATAGCTAATGAATCTACTAGCTCTATACTACATGCAGACAACCAGATCATGTAATATCAAATAACTCGTAAAACAGAACGTCATGCGATTATGTTTGTGTGGTTATCAACTGGATACTACTTCCGGCGGAAGCATGAGGTCACCGTTGCTTTGTATCCAATCTTAGTGACACCACCAGAGTCAACGCACGGCCGGAAAGTTCGCTCACGTACGTGTATGTCGCAAAAGCTATAACTTCCTAAGGGCAGACGTTATTGTACTTTTACACACCGCAATGTTTTCCTGAATAAAAATAATAAGAAAAAAAAGAACAAAATTAATGAACATTATGCCAGTAAAGGAAGCTGAATATCACGACAGTGCGAATCATTGTGCTCAATTAATCACCTGTGTATTTTAAAGCCACACAATCAAGGCACAGTTAATAAGCGCCGTCAATTAGTTCCAATTTCAATTTCAGTTTCAATTCTATTTATTGTCCAAATGTAAAAAAAAGGAGGAAATTTGATGTGTTCACACGACAAAAGTGATTACACCACATATAGGAAACGATATAAATACGTATACTGCATAATATATACACATTATAAGAACCAACAACAAAAAAATAACTTCATCATGGTATGAAAATCAAAAAGGCAATAATGGCAAAATCGGTTCCCAATAAATACCCCAGGTACGGTTTTGAGTTCTTTCAACACCTACCTCTATAATTTTCTGCGAGTTTACAAATGTTAATTGATCACGAAGAAATGACATTTGATTTGTTTATACTTAGAAATATATACGATAAACAAGTGAAATGAAAATAACAATGCTGTACGATATTTTCGAATTAATTTATTTTTATTATTAATTTAATCAAATGATAAGTATAGATTGAACAAATATTTTTCATAATGCAAATTAAATTGTCATGATTCCATAATACATTATAATGCTGAGATTGTATGTTATTTCAGTCTGTATCTGTACACAGAGTCATTGAATCAATATGTGATTTATAAATAATAATTTAAGATTAATTATCTATTCCATTAAAACAACCCTGATTTTCTTTTGTTGAATAGCGCCTCGACAATGGACTTTCAGCTTTAAATCGAATTTCGTCAAGTGGATCGCGACTACATTTAGGTTTGGGATTAAAATTGACCTCCGACATTCTCCATTGTCATTATGACATCTGTCAGGTTGACCTCTGACCCTTTTGACTGTGACAGTGTGACCTCTGGCATTTTGACCTGTGTCAGTTTGACCCGTGAAATTTTGTCCTATGTCTTTTTGACCTTTGACATTATGGCCTATGTCAGTGTGAGAAGTCAACACTGCTTCAAGAACCAAATGAGTTGGCTGAGTCAGGCTGGAAGATTTTTTTTTGAATTTGTATACTTGAGGAGGAGTCAGCATTAGTTTAGCAGTTGTAAATTATTATCCGTCCCCGATAGAAATTGATCACATAAAAAGCACAGAACAAAGTTCACTGTCACAACATTTTATGATAATTAACGTACAGCAAAGAGGAAATGTACATTGACGTAAATCCATGATGTCATCATATTCGTCAAGGGCGATGCTCCATTCATTCATCCCCCCTAGATGAATATAATGATATCACGGATTTTCGGAAGTGGAAATGCATGACCATGAAATGTTCACAGCAAAAAAAAATTGAATAGTATACTTGATACTGGGACATTGTGTCCTAAGTTGAGGACTACTTGCAATCCGACATTTCCCTTTGATAATAAATTGTCTCTAACTTGAAACCATTTTGCTCATTTCACATGAAATCAAACATTGTGGTTTTCTAGATCCTTCCGTCCGTCTTTTGTGCAAATACTAAAAAGGCAATAGTTTTCACGTACACACACAGACACAGATACAGACACAGACACAGACACAGACACAGACGCAGACACACACACAAACACACACAAATACACACACATACACACACACACGGACACACACCTACACCGACACACGTAACCACACACATACACACAGCCACACACACACTCAGACACACACACATACCTATACACCTACACACACACATACACACATGCCACACACACACACACACACACACACACACACACACACACACATAACACTACACACACACACACACACACACACACACACACACACACACACACACACACACACACACACACACACACACACACACACACACACACACACACACACATACACACACACACACACACATACACACACACATACGTTAAAAATACTTTGACCTGAATATTTACGAGTAGACATCTAACAATGGAAAGGGCAGAAATAAAAATGATTACGCATAGAATGACATCTAGTTTCTTGTAAAATAATATCGACAGGAAAGTGGTGTCAATGAGTAAGATCATTGATTTTGATACTAAAGTTCGTTGGTCAATTCGATGTCGTGGTGTTATGTTCTTGGAAGTACGATTCATTTTATCTTTCTCAGTTTCGGCTTAATGCGTCATTTTTGTGTTAGTATATATGACTGCTTAAGGAGTTAAGTGGTTTTCACTCAAATCTTTCAAAGATTGTCATATCATACAAAAATTGTGAAATGTAAAATTATTTAAAACACATTGATTATGCACCTGTATTTGTTATTGTTACCATGGAAATGTGTGATCATCGTCAGTTACCTCCTTGGTTGTAGTAATATTCTAAATGGATGTGAAGTAATTGAAGTACGAGTGGATATGCTCGCCCTGTGCATGCTTATTTAAGGCAAATGAATAATGTTTAATCTAATCAGAGGTAGTTGATCAGAGGTGTATTGCTAGACCAACGCCAAGAATAAAACTCCTACAAGGCATACTTTCTGAATTGCCCTTATGTTACAAATGCAAGGGCGAAGGATGGTTTGGGCATGGGGATGTGAATCTCGGGGAGGTTGTGAGACATGGGAGGTGCACAGTCTGTAGGGAGGTGGAACTAAAGTTGAGCAAAATCAGGCGTTGAAAGCAAAAAACGGTGGTGCAAATTTCTTTTTGCTATAGGTGGAACCTCCTATGTTCTGTGGTGGGTGCGGCGTGCACCCAGTGCACCCCCAACATAGCCCGCCATCGCAAATTGACTCGATTTACAGCCCAATTCGTAGTGTCGTTACGAGAAAAAGTCATGATATATCGAAGAATAATCGACCTTCACCAACAACCCTACAAAGGTATCAATTCATTTCCGCAATGCTTTCTGCACTTCAGAGCGGATGAAATTCATAAATTTGATGCCGTCTCATGAGTCGCGACAGCTTAAAAAAAAATTGAATCTATGTGTCCCATCTTAGTCTGATATCAAGATAGTACTCCCACTCTTCATCATCGATCTGTATCGCCTGCAATTTTCGATTTTTCCCTCCCTTTTCGCCAACATCTGTATCAGTACCACGAGCGCTCATCTCTCAGATGAGGAAGATCAAGTCGCCGCATCGTATAATATACTTCAACCTGCCATCTAAGTTGATTAGATCTTTGTTATGGGTTTAGGCTTTATTACTAGTGAATAAACGTTACCAGAGTTAATTAACAAGGAGTGTTTGCGATTTTGTCATGAAGCGAATTTCACAACAGTGTCGTTCTTCACCTATTTATTTTGTGGTGGCTGTTCTTTCGAATTCATGCAATGGCTTGCATTACAGATCGTGTAAGTTCTCTCCATATTCATTCATTCTTCCCTCATAATTTGTTGAAAATGAATCTGGGCTGTTGTAAACTGTACTAAGATTTTGAGCCCATTTGCTGTGATGATTTCCTAAGTATTTTCATATTTGGCAAAAAGATATTGCATCAATTAAAATGATTTCCTAAAGTTTGGCCTATGTCCTGATCACAGAGAACATCATTTAATTATTCATCTTATTATGCTAGTTTATTTATTTGAAAGGGTGTCACATGTAAAGTTGTAAGAAGCTAAAATCACGCCCGTCTCAAAGTATTAAAATTCTTTCTATAATTCGACTAATGTCATCACGAATGGTAGATGGAGGGGGAGTGATTAAGCACACACCTTTTAAGGAGTATCAGCCTAATTAATAAGCAGTCCACGGATAGCTATAGTAGGTTTCTCCTTTGATTGCATGCTGTTGTCAAATTTTTTGATGTTTGAATTGTTTTGAAAACATCAGTCCATTCTTAATGGGATGAAGAATCTCGTTTTTGTTTCAGCATTTGTTAACCGAGCCTGAACAAAAGTTGTCACCATTGTTAGTTGTACCTGTTATCGCGCCGCAGTTACACATTATTGATATTTTAAGTGAAAGCTATAACAACGCTAAGGGCGTAGGCTGGGGCGGGGGGGGTGCGTGAGGTGCACTGCATGCACGTGCCCCCCCCCCCCCCCCAGAGCCAATGGGAGTTCCACCCTAACAGCAAAAAAAAGAAGGAAAAGAAAAAAAAAATAAAATAAAGATTTAAGAAAAAAAACCCAAAACAATGTGAAACAAAAACAAACAAAAACAACAGGGTGTAGCTGGGATTGCAACCGGGTGCACGGCACCCCCCCCCGTCGCTGAAGCAGAGGAGTTTTCCCCTGGCAAGCAAAAGTAAATTTGCACCACCTTTTCTGCTTTCAACGCCTGATTTTTCTCAACTTTAGTTCCACTTCCCTAAGATGTGCACCTCCTCGTTCCATCTCCCCAAGATGTGCACCTCCCCATGCCCAAACCAGCCTACGCCCTTGTAACGTTTAAGTTATGAGATTAGATACCACCCTTACACGACAGTAGTTTACCTCTCGGGAATGACGGGTTGCCACAGAATGACTATCTGTTAAATTTTACTGTAAACGCTGAGGATAGACACTATATTGCCTTCTAATAACTCTGTCCCACAAAATACACACTCTTTGTCGATGAAAACAATAAATTTATTTATTTATTAACGGTATACATAGCTCACGCTTGGCAGCCCGAAGGCTGAATTGCGCATGGCACACAATATTGGACCATATATCCTTCAGCAAGGCAGCAGCTATACAGCGCCATAGAAGAGGCCCGAAGAATGTTGATTGTGCTTGAATGAATGGCCATCACACCGGGTTTTCACCCTTCTCTTTTCGATGAAGTATGTGGGTTTCCGTTCTTTAACGTGCTGAGGTGTTTCTGTCTCAACACGGGACCTCCGGGTTTACGTCCTATCCGAGGGACGGGGTAATGGGGATAAAATGCCTTACCCAAGGACACTATCGCCACGTCGTGGGCTCGAACCACGGACCACTAGATCGGGAAGCCAAGCTTTTATCCACTACGCCATGACGCCTCCCCATATGATGTGTAGACCTTTTCAAGAAAACCTTAAATTCATTCCCTTCGTGGTCATCCAAGGGAAAATCATGGCGTCCCTCATTGAACAATGCTTTTGTATAGCAGTGAGCTCGAGTGTAGAAATTATGGATGTATTTATGTTTTATCTGACATTTAAGGCTTAACCATGAGTACGACACTACAAATCACACTTTCATGTGTACAGTGAAAATATCCATGGATGGGACCTCTGTTTATGTCTATATTTTAGAGGAAATAGCCCAAGCATAAAAGCATGCCTTACAAAAAGATAATTGCGGTATTATAATAGCGATCTCTTTTCATCTGCTTACTGAAAACAATATCTTAGTTCGTATTACTTTACCATGCATCCTGCGCATTACCCATTATACAGTGTGTCCCAGAAAAAAGGAAACCGAGATTGTTAAAGATATATTTGTATGTTAATAACAAATATGACAAATTGTACATAGTTGGAAAGCATATTTTCTCTTCTTTAATTTGATACCAGTCAGAGAGATTTCCATTCACGCATGACTGAGCAAAGACAATCAGAAGGGACACGGGTATAAAATCATTTGCACGAGCAAATTTGAAATTCAAACTTTCATACTTGAATGTATTCTGAGTATTTTCGACATTGAAGGGCATCATTGAAAAACTGATTTTATCTTCTTTCATATGATACCACATTTTGTGAAAAATAAGCGTTGCATCAGTGAGAAAAGACAATTTCAAATGATGCTTGTTTTCAGAAATGTTCCAAAATGCATTCATTAACCCTGTTTTCTGGAATTGCCAGCCAGCAACCAAGAAATTACCCTGCGAACATGATTCGAAGCCTTTTGTTCGGAGCAAGATATTATGTGAAGTCAGCCGTGCGTGAACCTTATTGTTCCGCTCGCTTCCAGTTCTCAAAATTTATTCATTTTAAAAATCACGCTAAAACAGGCATGTTTTAATTTTACTTGTTCTCCGGCATACGTAATTCATTTTTTGCGCCTGAGGTGTCATATGAAAGAGAAAATTCTGAATTTTTATGTCATGCTTTTATTTTGTAAAAACAATTACATTTACTACCATGAAAATTGACTCAAAGATGGAATATGCGCGTGCAAATGAAATTTTGGTAGCACCAATATCCATTGTTTTAGTTCAATTATGCGTGAACGATCAATAATAAGTAATGTATCAAATGAAAGAAGAGGAACAGACCTTTACAATCATACCTAATTCATTGAAGAAAGTATTCATTATGATAGAATATTTTTGCGATGAAATCCGGTTTCCTTTTTTCCGGGACACACTGTAGTCTGGAATGAATTGGTCCACGTATAGAATACGCATTTGTGTACATGCGTCTAATAATCGCAAGTCTTAAGTTATTTTCGCTCTCATCAATTGTTTTTGTTTTCCTTCAAATATGTAGTATTAATTTGTAGTGGTTTATATAAATTCATTCTTTTATCATTTAGCAGTATCCAATTTCTTCATAATGTGTGTTAAATTTGTTTAGTATACTTTTAACAATGCAGACAAAAAAGTGAATCGTCTTTGTTATCATTATTTCTACAAGCTAGTCCAAACTATTTTGTTTTATATCATACAACCTGTTGGCATTAGAAACAAATACAATTTGCGATAACGATAGCATGTGAAAACGGTAAAAAGGCATGGCACTTGATTGAAAAATTAGTTCAATGTAACATGACATTAGATATGTACATGTTTCATTTTTTAATAACTTCAATCACTATATTGTCGATTTTGCCCTATGTCATCTGCATTGCGCTTTATTATTTATTTATTTCTTATTTCAATTTCAAAGTCTCTTTAATTCCTAATCACTTCTTATGCTATCAATTCAATTATATCATTTCAAACTTCCAGGCATCACGACATATTGTAAAAGTGTTGATTTCCTTTTGTTCATCTCAGCAAGGGTGCCAGAGAAGAGTCTCGATGTCTATTTTCGAACCGACCAAACGGACATCACCACCGGGAATATAACCACTACATCCTACGAACTCGTGGCCGTATTCAGCTGGGACAGACCAGACAATCACGGTATGACAACCATGTAATAATTATCATATCTGGCATGTCTAGTATTAGAATGAAATTACACCCTTTTTGATATGGAGTGATCAAAATCATCAAAGAAATGTGTTTTAACCATTATTTTGTCTGTCATGTTCGACCTTTGTAACTAACAATTGTTCCATTGTTATGATCACGGGCGTCGCCAGAGTAAAATTTTAGGGCGGGGGGGGGGGGTGGGGCGACAGGAACATACTTTACGGCTCAATCATATCCATTCACTGCCAAACATGCAAAAAGCAAAAGACAAGAAGAAGACAAGCAAAAAAGAGAAGAAGAAAAAAAATCTCAAGTCCGCTGGAAACAGGATTCACGGCCAAATCACGGCCAAGCAACAAATTGATGCGATGATGCCTCAGTATGTCTATGTCGTACAGTTTTTTTTTGGGGGGGGGGTGGGGTAAATTTTCCCAGAACACTACCCCCATGCTCATCAGTTTGAAAACATTATGATTACTTATCACTTTAACGGTAGTAGCTGTCGCCCTCATTTGCAAGCCCACAACATTGCAATCAGAAAGAAAAGGTCCAATGTGAGTTTAACACAAAAGTTATAACAAAAACATATGTCTCACCCATTATCTTTCGCCATGAGTATGCAATTCATGAGAGCGATCACCAATTTTAAAATGACTAAAAGCGTCATCCCTACGGAGACCTATTTTAATTTAAATAATTGAATGAATTAGGTACGATGGTGGTTAACTTTCCTTCGATGGAAATGTGACATGAGGTTACATTTGTATTTGTCTTTAAAATATAAGTGGCCGATTGGTATTATATTTTCCACACACATAACATTAACTATATATTGTAACTCCACGTTAAGTTTGATAAGAGTCCATTCTGTTTATATCCTTCTTGGAATTGAGTGCTACTACTTTTATCTCTGGTCATATAAGAACGGCATCTCCTCTGCCTGTAAAGGATTTTTGATATCACTAGAGTTTATGCCACACAAGCAAAGTGTTGTTTGTACAATTATACAAACAAAGAATACATATCTTGTTCTGATATAAGTGCAATGTGGTTTGGAAAGGGTAAACGATGTCTAAACATTGGCATATACTTGAAAAAAACGCTGTTTTGTCGTGGATAAAAACCGTATGTGGTAGAAGATCAGTGGTTCGAATCTCGGTAGCCACATATGTGTGTCCTTAGTAATTATTCAAAACGTAATTTTCCTGTTGGAGTGAAACAGGCGCGAACGACATCCACACGCGACGGAAAGCATTCTTTTTTTCAAGTACGCACACTTTGTTTTTGTTTATTTTATCGGTTAACCGGATGTATTTCTAAAACGAAAATTCAAAGAAGAAATAAGTTCTCCCAAATCTTTATTCATTTT
Source organism: Eucidaris tribuloides (assembly GCA_001188425.1). Classification (NCBI taxonomy): domain Eukaryota; kingdom Metazoa; phylum Echinodermata; class Echinoidea; order Cidaroida; family Cidaridae; genus Eucidaris; species Eucidaris tribuloides. The sequence goes on along the minus strand of JZLH01S0231450.1, from coordinate 5,914 downwards.
CAAACAATGTTATCCAAATTCATTGTCTGTTTGTATACATAACTTTAAAGTGATGGTTTATATTTCACAATTGATTAATAATGAAACGCAATTGCTTATCACCAAAATAATGCAGTAGCCTACTGATTTTCATAATAAGCAAATAAAATCAGTAAGTTTATGTAAGTAAGTAGATAAGTAAGTAAGTAAGTAAGTAAGAAAGAAAATAAGTAAGTATGCTTGTAAGTAAGCTATCATACATAAGTTAGTATAGTAAGTAAGTAGGTAAGTAAACTAGTAACTAAATAAATGAATAAGGGAATAAAAGAAAATAACACTGTCACCTCAACCTCTATCTTTACGTTCCACCTTGAGGTATTTAAAAAAAGTTTTTTTATGATAACTTCTGTAATACTGTTCTAAAGGAGTTCATATTAAAACTACATGGTCTACAGGAAATTTAAGACTTTAAATTGCTTAGGATGATTATGTCCCGCTTCTTTACAATAAAAATAAAGATTATACATTGAATTTTACTAAGTAAAAATATATAATTTGTCTGATAAATTGTCTACAGTAATGTCTCAATAGGATGTGTTTAATGCTTGTTTTAGCTGATCCTCGAAAAATATTGTATGCTAGGTAAGTTAATAACAATAATATGTAGCGTTTAGTTAGCACATGTCGCTGGGACATAAGATTCGCAACTCATGATAATGTAGTTCGTTTTTTTTTCTTCATGAAAGTCATGTAAGTCATTTGTAAAGTGTTCACTAATCATAAAACTCTCTAGATAAAAAAAAATCAATAAAATGGCTCGCTACCCATAATTGTATGAAATGGCTAATATTGATATTCACTTGTCATAATGAAATAAAATGATGGCTACTCAAACTTGAGAAAATGGTTGCTACTCGCAATGGCCTGGTCACAAT